>UXGD01002966.1:0-22752 GCA_900474315.1 Torymus auratus | reverse complement strand
TTAACACGGCGTGCGCAAAATGCCGTTTTCCTGTGCGCTTGCGAAGGCAAGCGTGCGCAAAGTGGACACTGCGCACGGAGTGTGAAAAAATGTTTTTCGATACAGTGTGCGTAAAATGCAATTTTACACATTCTGTAAATTTAAAAAATCACTTTTACGCCCCCTGTATCTAAAAATGTCGTTCGATACACGTGCAAAAGATGATTCTACACTCGTGCTAGAATCAACACTTTCGCACTTGTATCGAAATATACTATTCCTTTACTAAACTAATTTAAGTAAATTTTTGTTAATTTATACAGTTCTAAAATTATTAAAACGTATTTCATGATCAGAATTATAAAAAAGAAACTTATTCATAATTAAATTTTCAACACATGTGTATGTGTAATAATAGTAAATTATACCAATTTCTTTGTATTGTCATGATAAATGCATTGCACAAAACCTTCGAGAATTCTTACATTTTAGTTGTCAAAGTACAAAATAAAAAAAAACATAAAAAATAAATGACTAATAAAAGACAGCAACAAAGGGGATAAAAAAAGAAAAGTAAAAAGTTGGCCTAGAGTTAACGAAATCCATCCCGGAGTTGACTTTGACGTCCACAAGCTGGTCTCACGCACGGTCACGCAGCAGTGGCAGAAAAAGTCGGAGAGCGCCGTCACATAGATGACGATGTAGGGCGCGAGCAAGTCGTGGATGCCTCCAGGGGGGTGGATCAGGGGGTGGAGGCAGGGTGACTGGTTACGGGCGACAATGACCCCGGGGCTTGCGGCCGGCCTCGTTGCCGTCTTCGTCTTCGCCGCCGCGCTTCACTTCGGTAAATCGCTCGCCTTTTACTGACACGATCTTGTTGTCCAAGTAACGCACCAGCTTCTTCGGCTCAGTCTTGGGCGCGACTGGACGATGCTCTCGTGCGTCGTCATCCCGATCTACGTAGCTATAGCGGTTTATGATGCGGGCTTTCAGTTCCTCGTCATTCACTCGTGCTTGTTTCCGACTATTGGGCTGTGGAACGTAAAAAAACAATTTGATATGAAAGTTGATGAAAAAACTTTTAAAATGGCTTTGCAAAATAATGAACCAAACTATATGAAATTAAAGTTTTTATATCAAGAATAGTTATTACTCATCTTACAACCCAACAATTGTTCAGCTGTACCAAGTGAAGCATAAAATATTTGTTACTGAAATCCATTTTATATTTACAAAACATTATAATATTCTTAAATTTATCCAGATACTTTTTTTTTTTAAGTAAATGGTTGCTCACTGATTGATAAAAATAATGATAAGACAAAAGGTTACGATATCATTGTACATAACAATTGATACATTTCGAATTCAATAAAAAATTTAATTTTTTATTATATATGTTTTATAGTCAATTATATTGTTAGGATTTAAAAAAAAAATTTAATTACTGAAAATTATAAATACTGAGTTTAACAATAATTAAACTACTTACTGTGAGGAAAGTAAGATTGCTAGCAATACTTTGTCCAGCTTCTTGTCTATGGAGGGCTAACTGAGCTGCCTTTGCAATGTCACCGTCAGCAACAGCCAAGCAATGACGAGCTTCGGCAGTACTTGCACCAGGAAACATTTCTTGCAGAAGTGCTACCTGATCTGCTAGCTGATCCCAGGAAGACTCCTATTGCAAGCAAAAGATGGATTTTAAATAAGTTATAATGAATCAATTAATAAAATTAGAATTTTAATTTATTTTATGCGTTAAAAATATTTTATCAATTTTTTTTATTAGAAATGGTTATTCTACTTACTTCAGCAAAGTACTCCCCACTAGAATCACTACCAGCATCGCTAGTCTCTGACAAATGGTGAACCCTTGCAGGTATCTGAGACTCAGGTGGAAGCAGTGCTGCTAAACTAAGACAACTTAGTGGGTCATGCTGTTGAGTATTCTCGTTACTTTCTTTGTTGTCTTCACGCAGCTGACTTTCAATATCAAATAACCATTTGGATACTGCTTCTTTCTCAATGGTAGAAAATTCCGGAAGACAAGCAGATACCATTTCACTGAGTCCATCAACATCAAGTTCATCGTCCAGAGCACTTTCTTCCACCATGCTCACCACATAGCCCAAAACTATGTCATCTATTAAGCTAAAAACAATTTTTTTTTGTAAATATATTCTTTTATTTACAAAAGTTCGTATTATTTTATGTAACTCTAATAATACATATTATTAAATATTGACTGCTATAATTTATACTTTAAAATTCCTTAAAAATAAAATTAACTCTAACTAACAACTCTTAAGTATTTGTTCACTATGTTATGTTCTACTACTATTTTATAAAATGATTAGATATTTTACTGTGCTATTTGTATAAAAAAGAATTGTAATTATCTGTTGTCTCTAGGGTAAATTGTATAAATAAATATTGACATTTATTATAATTACTTTAGCTGAGCAGTTGGAACTTGCTTCCTCACAAAGCTAAACAAGGACTTCTTCACAAGCTCCTCCTTCTCACTCATTGTACGATTCATTCTGAAAAATAAAAATATTTTATTTGAATAGAATGGATAAAAAAATTAATTATTATTAATAGGAAGCTCTATGTCAAGGGCTTGCAAATAGTATTCCTTGATTCATTCATGTACAATCAATTGTTGCCACAAAAAAACCCTGACTTTGATTGATTTTCAATAAATCCACTGTGTTAAAGATTGACTGATAATGCATCAGTCTATAAAAAGCAGATGCAAAATAAATCTAGATACAATTCTTGCACTAAAAAAATAACAGAAAAGACGACTTCCCGTCCCCCTTATTTAGAAGTTCTGAAGATTAACAAAAAAAAAACAAAGGAGAAATGATCGTGCGCCAAGCAGAAAAAGGGACGAACCTGTTTCCTCTGTTGCGATCACACACTTATCACAAAAAACTACGACTAGCGGATTAAGCACAGCAAGAGGACAAAAATCGGAGTCGAGTGCAAGGCCCAAGGGGCTCGCTCTCTTTCTCTCTCTCTCCTATACTCTCTAGCTGTCTCTCTCTTCGATCGATTTGCGTTCCGTCAACCCCGCGAGCGAGCGACCGAAGGAACGCGCGCGCACGGCCTATCCCCGGGTCGACGTCTCTCTGCGCGAAAACACAATGTCCGCCCTCATTCGATACCCAAAAAAACACTGTAAAAACCCCCGGCGGATGCCGTGCAAAAGAGCGTCACAAGCAGAGCGTTATGCACAGTGGATGTACACACTGCACTGTGCGTATATACTCGCCCGAGAGACGCTATACTGTTGTCGGGGGAGGAAACGAGCGAGACGGAGCGAGACGAGAGGAAGAGAGAGAGAGACCGCGACTGTGTGTATACTATACATATAGATATAGCCTAGGAGGATGCACTACATGGGCTCTGCGTAGGTATATATACGCACCACTCCAGTAGCGCGGAGAGTGTTTCTAACCTGTTCGCGGGCGGCGGCGAGTCCGCCGAGAGTCCCCGATGATAATAAATAGGTATACAAAGAGAGAAAGGGACGCGCGAGCGTGCAATTCGCACGCTTCAACTACGCCGATCGCCAACGACACACTGCACTGGGATGGGAAACCTACGAGCGGGCGCTCGGAGAGATAGAGAGAGAAAGAGAGCGAGAGAGAAAGAGCTATAGTCACACAAAGTGTGTACATGTACTTATATTTATCCTGTAATTACTTCTCTCTTTTCTCGTTCAGCTGAGCCAGGAGAAACACAAGCACGCTCCGTTCGCAAAACTTTTTCCAGCGTTTCCTCTTCTTCCACCTTTCTCCGCGACGGCTAGAGTTGCACAGCAAGAGCAACTACGTGTTGGTATATAATGTATATATAAGTATTCGTATCGCACTCTTTTGACAATCGCCTCGCTCGGTGCGCTCTTGCCGCTGCTCCGATGAACTCTGCGCCCGTCAGCTCGTCTGCGCGCTGCGCGCGTGCAGCTGTACCTTATACCTGCCTGCCTGCCTATATGCGCACAGGCAGCTATATAGCGCTATCTCTGTCCTGCGCGCTCCAGATTGCCAATGGCTATTCTCCACTTTGCAGCCCCAAAGGGCTAACTTTACGAGCGATCGCTGGGGGATGGCCGTGCAGAGACGTTGGATTGCGTCAGCTCGGGGAAGAGGTTGTTTAGTAGAGGATGGTATTTCTTGGATAACAGCAGGACTAGAAGGTAGACGATGAATAGCAGCCGAAAGAAGCTTATTCTGTTTAGTTTGATAAGATGCAATGTTAGAAACATTCTTATACAAAGTCATCCATTAGACGAAATACTGACCGCCGCTATTGAGAGACTTTCTTACGTGAATTTCATCAAAACTATAGTTTTGCAAACGATTTCAGATCTTCGTTTTCGAAAAGCTAGCACCTTACAATTCTAAAAATTACTTTGTCTTTGCAAGTTATTGATTGATCGATCGACCAGCAAAACTACTTTTAAGTTATAAAAAGTATACATGAACTACAAAAAATTAAAAACTGTTCGATTTTTCAATTAAAGTTTTCTACTTGCGATTTTAACAAATTGTTTAATCACTCCAAGTAAATGCTATTAAAATATTCAAAACGTTAAATTGAGTTTGAATAGTTTATATAGGCACGTCAGCGAATATTGAATTTAAAAATATTCAAGTAACAAACTAATACGTTATCGTAACTTAATATTGTAACATTTATAAATAATTGAAAATATTGATTAAAGTAATTTTTTTTTAGTTTTCACAATTCAAACAATAAACGCAACCATAGGCCTGATCACTATATAGGAGATGAATGTTTATATTTTGTAACTATGAAGCACCATCTTTGCATTAAATTTTTCGGAAGTATAATTTCATTCACTTTGAACAAACAGACAAAAAGCGCAATTTAAATAGTGTAGGAAAGTAAAAATTTAAAAAATACAAAACATCTGAATAGTGTAGAATGGAAGCAGAAAATAGTGTTAGACCAATTATAAAAGAACTGGTAACTGTGAAAAGCCTTTCAAAAATATTTATATGGTATTCGTTTCTTCAAATGAGATATCTAAAACACAAAAGTATCTAAGAATTTAAGAATTATAAACGAAAAAATTACATTCAATCGCACTCAAATAAAGATTGAATTCCAAAAGAATTCTATATAGAATAACATTGGGCAACTTGGTGATTTATTTTTCTATAAGTATAGAAAACAACGATTGTTATTCTGTATAGAATAATATTAATATGAATATAAAAAGAATCTTTCAAATTTGATGATATAAGTATGAAATGTATAGGAATATATGATTATATAAGTAATATATCTTGAAACCGAAAGTCACTCCCTGAAAAAGCAAAGATTTCCAGCGAATGCTCTCATTCGTTCGGTCCGTCCATTTATACCCATCCCTCTTATCAAAATCCCCACAGTGGAGACCCGTCACTACCCGAGAGTTCGCTCATTCCTCGCCAAGCCACATTATATAGATAGTCATGCCCTCTCGAACGCGCGCCGAAGGTTCGCTGCTCCTGGAGAATCTGAGCGAGCGAGCGCGCGCGCATACACACCCGCGCGCGAGATCAATAACCCCTTGGCGGTGGCGCGCTCGAGCTTTCAGCGTTTTCCAAGTGTGCCTACCCCAGGCGCACCCTGGGCATCGGTCGCCCGGCCGGACCTTGACCTTTTGACCCGCCCATTTTCCACCCGGTAGCTATGGGCAAAGCTTGCTCACGTATATATAATACTTGATTTTCTGTCTTGTTTATAAGCGCGCTCGTACGTGCATGCGGACGAGAGAGGAGGCGAAAGCTGAAAGGGTTCTGCGCGTTATTTATAGCGGCTCTGCATCCGTGGGGGTCGCTATAGCGAGGGAAAATTTAATATTTCACTTTTTCAAGAGAGACATTGTGTTCGAGTGAATTTGGGATCTTTAGTGAATTTCGAGCTTTTGTTTCCAAGTAAATAGGTATTTCTACAAAAGACGATATATATAAATTTAAATCATAAACTGATGTGATATAGAATATGTTATTCCAAACGAGTAAGCGTCAAAGCTAAAACAAAATCCGTGATATTCTATTATAATATTATATTATTATTATCATTATTCTACTTACTAGGAGAGGATCATGGATCATGGATTCGGCTGAAACTTTGAGATAGGTTTTTGGATATAGAAATATGAAGAAAGCTGCAATATTAGACCCTAACGCTCAAAAAAATAAAGTTCTACTCTCTTTTAGATTTATTTTGAAATAATAAGTCTTTAAAAAAACCTTTTCTTATAAGGGCAACTATTTAACTTAAGAAACTATTAAATATCATTTCAAGTAGAGAAAACGAAACTAGAGAAAACGAGGTTTAATTTTCTTTTTTAAGGATTATAAAATCTCGATTTCTTCCAAAGTTATGAATGCTTAAAATTGAATACATCAAAACACGCAGACAAAACAGTGAATTTTGGGGATTAAACCCTGTATTTTCGATACTCAACTCCAAACATTCATAACTTTGGAAGGAATCGAGATTTTTTAATCAATAAAAAAGCACATGAAAGCTCGTTTTCCCTTGTTTCATTTTCTCTACTTGAAATGATATTTAAGACTTTCAAAAGTTAAATAGTTATCGTTTTAAGAAAAGGTTTTTTTTAAGACTTTTCAAAATAAACCTAAAAGTGACCAGAACTTTAGTTTTTTTAACCGTTAGGTTCTAATATTGCAGCTTTCCTCATATTTCTATATCCACAAATCTATCTAAAAGTTTCAGTCGAATCCGTGACCCGGCCCTCTCCTATTTAGAATTTTTTCTAATTTAAATATGTGCATGACCAATATATACACATCGTTCGTCGGAATGAAAAAAACAAATAAAATAATTAAAAGTTCTTTGACTTTTAAAAAATACTATTTTTTTTTTGTTATTTGCGTCGCTCTGCACATGAACTCGCAATTTTGAAACACTATGTCGCAACTTTGAAACTGTTTGATCGGCTTTTCTATTTTATACACTAATAATATTTTTAACACTAAAATTTTGAATTTCAAAGACTTTTAGTACTTATTATAATAAAAACTATATTCAATTTCAAGTCTTTAAATTTTAGTATTTATCTGCAGTTTTCAATAAAATGAATATATTAATTTTAACTATTTGCTTTGCTTTTCTCCATTTCTACAGCTACTTATGTAAATGTGGGATATTTATCACCCATTTATGCGAGTTATTATACTTACAATAAGTATATTTTAAACTTAAAAATGTTTTTACTTTATTCGAGTTATTGCGATGTTCAACAGAATGTAAAACTTTGCTTACAAAAGTCGAACGTTACGAAAAGCCAAGAAACGAATATTATCGTCTTTTGCTTGCCAGGGTTCTTAGCAAGTAAAATTTGTATGGGATTCTACATATGCATGTTGAATCGTAGATAACCTTCCGAAACATGCGGCGACAACCGATCGTACGAAAAACTGTCTTCCATTTAAGTACGTGAACACTGAGAATTTTTCCACCGTTACTTGAAACAAGACAGGTAAAACGAAATTCTATGTAACATTAAAGCGGAAATTTATTAGAATAAATACACATAGCTGCCATTAAAATCATTATCTAAATATAATATAATAAATTAGAAAGTTCTATGAAATACGCCTATATTCTATTATTAGCTTTTATTGACTATAAATAATTTACCACATACCTTTTATTGTTTTTAGATTCTAAAGTAAATAAAGCCGCAATAGTATATAGATATAAAAAACTAGTTATCAAAATTTTTGTATATTATTTTATATAATTTCCACGCAAAGTCTCTAATTAAATTGTAAATTCTTCCAGTCTAGAAAAGCCTTGTATATACAAATTTTCTATCATCAATGCTCTTTGAATTCGCCTATTTTTCGACGTATTTTTGATAGTCAACACTAATTTATTACGTATAAGTATTAAAGGAATTAATATTTTTTAATTATAACAGTTTTAATAAATGGTCATTCTTTTCTATTTTTATATATTTTTGATTGAAGTTAAGCGTGTAAACTCTTCTGGACTAAAATAATTATATTTCAAAGTACATTGTGCAACAAGGGAGGAAAATTGTCAAAATTATCATCCGAGTCTGAAAAAGTCAATTGCTCCCTTGTTACACATAGTAATTTTTTTAATAAGTGCAGAAATAGGACCTTTTTTACATGAAAAGTGAATGTGAGATCGGGCATATCGAGTCATCATATAGCGAAAGGCTAAGTACTTTTCCTCCCGTTGCAGCGGGAGGAAAAGTAGGAGTGGGAGACCTCGCCAAACGCTCGAAAAGTTCGATTTTCGATACACTTTTCTATGCAGAAAAAGTGTCTTTTTCATGCATGTGTTGAAAAAAGATTTTTTTTAATATTAACTTAAAAGGTAACTTTTAAGTTATACTATTATCGTTTCTATCTTATTTTTGTATCAACATT
Source organism: Torymus auratus (assembly GCA_900474315.1). Classification (NCBI taxonomy): domain Eukaryota; kingdom Metazoa; phylum Arthropoda; class Insecta; order Hymenoptera; family Torymidae; genus Torymus; species Torymus auratus. The sequence goes on along the minus strand of UXGD01002966.1, from coordinate 14,320 downwards.
CTAAACACTGTGTTGAATCTGCATCTTGTACCTATATATTAATGAGGAAGCGTTGTTGCATTTCGAAGGTGAACTTTCAAGTAGTGTAACTCGACTACAGTAGGTATGCGAATTTCGAAAAAAATTATGGAACAATATACAATTTATTAGAAATAAAATGAACAACGCAAGTATTATTCTAGTTCTTTATTTATAAGACATCACTTCATACAGGATGATATTCTTAACTTTTGACAATCTTACAAGTTATGAACTATCATTCAGTATACATAATCGACTTACTTATCATACATGCGCAACTTTAATTCTGTGAAATGACCCTTAAATCGCCTCTGATCATTATAAGGATTTGAAGATAGATTTGGTTACTATGCTTTGTAACGTCGGAGAAGGTTCCTCTCATAGATGCTCTTTCAACGATATACACGAACTGTATGTATACTGATAGTCGAGTTTTTTTTTATAGAGTATAAAATGTAACACTGCAATATACAGCTCTACAGCGAATCGCATTTTAAATAGACATTATTCCTCTTTAAAACTATCCAGTAACTTATTCATTAAATGCATGTATTTGAATCTTAAAGCAATAACTTCACTACAAATGGCACACGAATACAATACCGAGCTGGCAATTGAATTGGAATAATTTAATATAGCTAAAAATATAAAACGAGTGTAAAAAAATTTGATTCTTCGAAACTAGTTAAAATAGTTCAACTAATAATTAAACTATCGAGATTGATACTTTGTTAAAGCTATTAAAGTAGACATGAACAAGATGATCAAAGGAGAAATATATATTCGAGAAAACTTTGTGCTAAATAAACTTAACAGAATATCCAACTAACTCTAGTAAAATGTCATTATACTAGTTATCGGAAATTTATGTAAAATTTTAAATTTGGCATTTTTATTATAATATCATATTATACAACACTAGTACACAATTTTAACAGCTAAATAATTCTCAAATTATTTAATGCTTCTCTATATGTATAAACAACGTTAAGGTTGACATAATTTCTTTAAATATCTGGCCAAATTTTAGCTGACAAAGGATCTCAGTAAAAGTACGACTTTTCTCATCTTAGTCGAATACCGACTTACTTACAAATAAATTAGTGTATATACTATACTTGTCAATTCTATGTACACTTATATTTAAAATAAGAAGGAAAATCACAATATCAAATGTTTGACGAACAAACCTAAGTAAAAAACGAGTGTAAGTTTTACGCAAAATAAAAAACGTGGAAACGTAAAAATACAGTGTGCAGAAATAACCGATTTTAATTGAAATAAACAATACGGTAATCGCGCAAAATTCCAATGCAAAATGACCAAAGTAATCAAACTTCATATACAATAATAAAAGAAATTCAAGTTTTTATTAAAAAAAATTTTAATCACTTTATGTCATTATGTAATATCAAATGCAAAGGTATCGATTTTTACATACAAAAATGAGATACGGAAAAAAATCTGTATTACACAAGCTATAAAGATATTATAGAAGCAATCGTACGTAAAAACCGAAACGTCTCTTAATACTTTTCGTGAGTAGCTCGTCTCATATCTGCTTCCAGAAAAGAAAAAAAAAATATATATATATATATTTTTTTTTGTTTTTATACACATATAATTTAGAATGCCAACGATCACAAGAGCGAACTGATCGCTTATTATGTCTTGTCCTTCTTTGTGCGATCGGGCCTCGGCGACTCGCCCTCCTCTTCACTCTTACCGCCGTCGTCCTCCTCCTCTTCATCCTCTTCTTCCTCTTCTTCTTCTTCATTGTTGTGTTTGGAATCTTCGTCGGTGTACTGCACGCTGCTACAATTCGTCTGGTCTTCGGGATCTTCGACGATGTCCTGCTCTTGATCGAGAAAGTCGGTCGGAACAAACTCCATTTGCTCTTCAGCGTAGTTTGTCGAATCATCGTTATCTGAAATAATATGTTTTTTATATTATTATAACTAATAATTGAACAAACTTTTGCTGCTGCCTACTTTTTAAAAATAAATAAATTTAAAGTAATTTTAGAAGTTAAAGAATCGCGTGTACATTTTTATAGTACTTATCATAAGGCGTTTAATATCTTTATTTATTTATTTTTTCAAATATATAAAGAAAAAATATTTTATAAATTTTTAAAAGACTAATATATGAGTCGAAACAATTAAAGAAGTAATGTGTAAAAAAAGGAAGTGATACTAATTTTAAAGGTATATTACAAATCAACTTAATTTCTATTTATAGTGTAATTTTAATATAGATTTTAAACAATTTTTATATGTTTATTTACAGAGAAAAAAATTTTCAAGTATAGATACTTTTAAGGACGAATTCGTGATTCAGAAAAAAATATGTATAAGCGTAGATGTGGGCGAACAAGAATTGTTTTAGCACGAGCAGTTTCATGAGTCATATAAACACTACTTCGCGTTTCTCTCTGTCCCAAACTTATCCAAAACTTTTAACATAAAATCTGTTGTTTTTCATATATATAAAATTTTTCACGACATTTTTTAAGGCGTGAATTAAATACAAATCGAATTTTAACCCGTTTAAATTATGCCAGTTTCAGTCAAATTTCTTACAGTAGTAAATACTGGCAACAATAGGTAATATATTGATTAAATTAAAAATAATCTTCGTACCTATGTCGGAGCCGGCATCAGCGAGATCAAGATCGTCTCCACCAGGGTCATCGTCTTCGTGCATCGCAATGATACGCTCAAAGTTCGGCGGAGTCGGGCAGCTGTCGTCGTCGTCATCGTCCTCTCGATTTGCCTCGGTGATATGATGATAGAGCGCGTCACCTGGACTCAGAGGTATATCCAGCGGCTCAAGCTTTACAGTCGGTGACGACGTATCCTTCTGACGTGTAGCATTAGTGGTGGATTGTTGCTGCTGAACTTGTTGCGGTGGCGTTACGGGACGCTGGAGACGAATCTTTGTAAAGGGTCGAGCCTCCGGCACTTCTAATGGCACCAAACGACGCTTCTGACCACGTTTAGGGCTCGCGAGTTGCAATGTCGAGCTCGTATTCGCCGTAGGCGTGCTGGTGGCAGGGGATGAAGTGGAGGGCTTGTTGTCTTTGGTTTCACTGGGTACGTGGCGTTTTATCACCTGGTGAGGAACTGTGGCTTTGGCCTGAGGGATTAGGAGCGGTGGCTTTGGGGTCTGAAATTTCAAAGTTTTTATAAAATTAAAATTATTTGAAAAAAAAAGTAAAAACCAATAAAAATTTACATAGTCTCTATGTATTTAAGACAAAAATATGTTGAAAACTGTTTTACGATTGAAATTATTTTACAATTTATTTTAAAGAACCAACAAAATTTAATTTTTTTAATTGTTTACCGCAACGTAATACTACCGTTTCTCAATCTCCCGAATCGTGCTAGTTTTTGCGAAACATTGCGAAACATATTAGTATTCGTAATTTACGCTGAAACGGGATAGTGTTCGTCGGAACCTGAATCATGTTACTTTTCGTATGGAGCGTCGACATAATGTAATATTAAATATCTATCACAACTAATCTACATATAGGTATACAGATGTATAACGAATTTTTGCATAAAAAAATAGTACGCGATACGGGCGCATATACATTGTCTGGCGGGATAGGTAACACTTGTTTTGTGCGCTTTGTATCACAATGTGCTATTACTTACGTTTGAATTACTTGGACCGGCTAAGCCTTTGACTTGCAGAGCCTCGGCAGCAATGAGAAGCTGAGGAAGCTTATCCTGTGTAACATTTACCTCTCCGCGGTACATGAACTTGACTAGTGCCTCAACTTCCCAGAACTTCAGGTCTTTCATAAGAATGATAGGATGTTGGCAGGGATTCTCACGCAACAGCTGAGCCAGATAGTTGCTGCACGACGAGAGGATCATCTTGTGGCATTTGAGCGAGCGACCCTCACAGGCGAGCGTCACGTCGACAAACTGTTCGTTGTCCAGGAGAGATGGGAAGCTGTGTTGCATATTACTGTGGTAACTGTTCCATCTTAGGCAGACCTGCGGCAGAAAATGAGGACGTAAGTATTATTGACCTGACATCCATGTTTACAAACTAATATCTTTTAATGTGATAAATTAATTGATGCAAGCTAATCGTGATTCTTCACAATCTACTATATTTAAAACAAATAAAATGTTGGAATTGTTACTTTAATTATTCTCATCAATTTCATTTTCGGACAAGGATCTAGTTTTAAAAAATAGCATTCGGTGCTCAATTAAATTAATCATATATAAAGTCAATTTACAAAAGTTCAATGATTAATAAGTCAACTTGAATATGTATTAATAAACTAAAACTAACTGTCGGAACATTGCTTAATCCAAATTTAAGCAATGCTAAAAATGTGCTCATTTACAAATGTAGTTATGAGTCCAAATTTGCTCATGTCTTTGAATATTTATCATGTTTAGAATGATTTGAAATGAACTATTATAGTTTTTATTTTCTATTTTATATTCGTTTGTAGCGGTTATTCTTATGTGTATTATCTTTTGTATTAAAAGGGCTTAAGCCCGATGATTGCAAATAAATAAATAAATAAACAAAATTAAGAATTCAACGAAAAATACCCATTGGAATCATATGACTATCTCATAAAAATTTTAAAAATGTTTAATACATATAAATCGAATGTTTCCAAAAAATTTGTCCTTGGGGTTACAGCTACCTGACATTTTTGAAAAAGGAAGGACTTTTTTTGGTCTTGTGGGTATAGATGTAATTAAAAAGTTTAGATATTAGTCACTTTCTATCAAGAACTATTGAGTATTATTCTAATAATAATACTAATCTAAACAATATTCGAAATATAATAATTTTTGAGAACAGTATGCCTACCTCTGTGGGCTGCTGTGGCAATATAGTATGAGGTACTGTTTTTTGAACTACTGGTACGCTCTGGCGCAGGGGCAACTTGATCGCCGTTGGCGAAATATGCTTCATCTTCAGCGGTATTGTCTTCAGTACGAGAGTTTTCGTGGTTCTTATTGGCTGCGGCTGTGGCTGCGATTGCGACTGTGACTGCGGTTGCTGGTGTTGCTGCTGCGACTGCGATTGAGCTTGCACTGGCTGTTGTTGTTGTTGTTGTTGTTGCCGCTGTTGTTGCTTGTTCTGAGTCGACAACGGCGCTGGCGCGATCTGACGCATTTGGCGCACAAGAGTTTGCGTTGCCAGTCGTAGAGCTTTAGCTGAATGCGTTTGTTCCTGATCCCGTTTACCGAAATCGCTCATCACTGTAATTTGGAGGGTTTTAAAAATTAACGGATCATTTATCAATTTCATTTTTCGAATTGTATCTTGTATATGTCGATTTCTACAAAGAATTACCCTTAGCTGTGGTGTAAAAATCGCAAAATTTCAAACTTGAAGCACACCTGTAACAACTGTTTTTTCTTATTATATAGGTATTATACTCCATGAAAACAGTGTTGAACATAGAAAATCGGTATAGTGTTTTTAATAAAGTTGCTTTTCGTTTTTCTTACAGGGATTTAACATGCAATTACCCCCGAATCTACGAAATTCAATAATTTTTGGTCATTTTTCGCTATTTTCAAATGCACCTAACTTTGCGCCAAATTGGCCGAATTTTTCCGATTCTCATCTCAAATTAAAGCTCTTTTCTTCTCCTTTAATCGCTTTTTTGTGGATTATTCGTACTCATCTTTAAGAACTTGCTATTGGTCAATCATCAGTGACCACTTTTCGTCCATATTTCCCATGTTAAATTCCCATGAGGTTTTAACGAAAAGCAGCTTTCTGAAAAACACTATGCCGATGTCCTATGTTCAACACTGTTTTCATGGAGTATAATACTTATATAATAAGAAAAAACAGTTGTTAGAGGTGTGCTTCAAGTTTGAAATTTTGCAATTTTTGCACTACAGTTAGGGGTAATTCCTTGTAGAAATCGACATATATGTGCAAATCCAGTGAAATCTGCGACAAAATCCTAAATGTGGTTTTGAAATTTTTTTTTCGAGCACACCTACCAGACCTGGGTTTTCTTGTTGTTTGTAGTATATGTAAGAGAAATTCGTGGTTGAACAGGGTCCATCGAATGGTATACTTTTTCTAGAACAACTTCTTACTTTTTAAGAAAATGTCAAAAAATCCCTTCTCTTCAAACCTGAGCCATTTAGCCCAGGACCGATCTACTCAAAGTTTCAAAAAATGAAATTAAAACTATGCAGAGCTTTAATACCTTTTTAAAAATTAAAAATTTTTGATTCCTTCAAAAGTTACAAGGGGTTGAAGTTGAACGTCGAAAAGGCATAAAAAAGGTTGGCGTTGCCGATTTCAGCGATTTGTGCTTTTTTATGCCTTTTCGACGTTCAACTTGAAACCCTTGTAACTTTTGAAAGAATAAATATTTTTTAATTTAAAAAAAGGAATGAAAGCTCGTTTTTTACAGTTTTAATTTCGTTTTTGAAACTTTGAATAGATCGTTTCTGGGCTAAATGGCTGAGGTTTAGAGAAGGGCTATTTTGCCATTTTCTTAAAAAGTAAGAAGTTATTCTAGAAAAAGTAGTCCCCTTGATGGACGCGGTACAACTGCGAATTTCTCTTATGTATACTACAAACAACAAGAAAAACCAAGTGTGATAGGTGTGCTCGAAAAAAAATTTCCTAACCACATTTAGGGTTCTGTTGCAGATTTCGCTGGATTGGCACATACCTATATATGCAAGTGAAATGAAGTCTTTTTATATTCATTTTTGAGAAAATCTTAAATTTAAATTGAAATTTAGAATTATTTTAAATATGATTGTGTGATTTATGTCATCATTGGTAACCACGTTTAATAATTGCAAGTTCAAAAATTTGATTTTTGGAGATAACATGGAAGTTATTGGTAAATTATTACGAAAGCTTTCAATCACCCGCCAAACCCCGCATGATAAATCTACTATTTGTTCCAACAAAGTTACAGGCATGCAAATTCAAATGAAATCTACAAAGCCATTCGTAACTTTGTTATTTTAACATGTTAATTCATTGATGGGGAGTCTTTAATTTCAGCAGTATTTCTATTTAGAACTTAACAAACTCTGTATTTCATCAAATTACCATGATATCTTCTCCCAACGAGTCTACCCCCGTGATGTACCCTCAGATGCCGGTGCAGATTCGTCGTTCCGCACTGTCTCGGATTCGCGCCTCCTCTAACGACTACAGCCCCGCACAGTCTGCACTGTGCTCTCAGCGGGTCGTTCGAGCACAGGTCGAAGTGCGCCCAGACCGCGCTGGGGTTGGCCATAGCTCGCAAACTACGCGAGTGAGAGCGAACTCGGGTTAGAATAGGGTACGAGCTGCTCCTGGAACTTCCGCCACCCGATGTCGTCGTCGTCGTAGTAGTAGTATTATCTTCCTCGATCAGGCTGTTTTCCTCAAAGAAGTCGTCGCAATCGTCGATGTCCTCAGGTTCTTGCTTAAGGGTGGCAGTAGAGATTTTCTTCTCTTCTTCAGGTTCCGATTTGGTGGTAGCGGGGGTAGTGGTGGTGGTGGTGGTGGGGGTGGTGTTGCTACTGCTGGGACTGAAGGCGGACTTGCCGTTACGCATGCACGAAGCTGTCTTGGCGGCGCGTTTCGAGTCCGAGGACACGAGGCTGCTGCGACTGCTGCTTTTGAGCGACATCCTGAATGGGTGCGCACGTATTTATAAGTACAGTGATAAAGTCTTTTTTTTAGGTTGGGGATAGGATGGTCACCGAGCACTAATAAACTTTTTTATGTCAACAGAATTTTTTTTTTTTTAACATTTATCTAAAGATAAGATTTATTGGGATAAAAGAAGCTATATAGAATTCTATGAGCTTATTCCGAACGTTTTCGTTTTATCTTTCTTTCTAGTTTTTCAGAATAACTGTTTTTGGCATTTAGTATTCGTTTATTATGTAAAATGAATGACAATAATTATCAATATTTCCGATATCATGAAAACAAATTTATATAACAATATAGAATCGAGGTAGAATTATTTTAAATATTTAATACATTAATTGGAATAATAAATATAAAGATCAAAAGTACAGGGTGATGGATATTTATGTTTTCACAGGATTCGAATTTGAATTGAAAAATAATTTAGTAAGAATTAGAAATAGAAATAAAAGTGACTATACAATACAGACAATTTTGCTAACATAGCAATTTGTGGTATAATAGCGTTATGAGATAGTATCGTAATTGTACAAGAACTATTTGTAATTTTTATCAAATTTTTTTTCTTGGTGTACTATTTAAAAAAAACATTTGTTTAAAAGTAAAAATAGAATGGACATAATAATATTTGGTCTTTACCTTTGTCTTTCGAAACTTTTGTTCATGTTTCAATCTTAAATCATTGACTTGGTATTGTATTCTTAAGTCAATAAGAAGTAGAAGTTACCTAGAAGTAACAAAGATTCGCTGTATTACTAACAGAAAAAGTTTTTCCTTACTTAATAATGCCGAGAAATGATAACGTTTTGCCGACCGATTTCGTTTTGTGTTTCAAACAAAATGTTCATTATTGTATTATAAAAGTAAACATTCGAATATTTATTTGTTTCGTATGTAGTTTATAAACTTGAAATTGAACTTTGAATTGATGAACCAAATCCATGTGAAAAAAACATCACGACTTAAACATTTGAGCGAACAAGGCGCACGAAGAGCGAAAAATCGGCGTCCATTATCACTTCTCCAGGCACCTATATGCTAAAAATAGCAAAGGCACATCCACGCCTCAGGCCGAAGCGGCAGCGCGCAATCGACTGACAAAGCCGCGAGTCGCGAGTTCACGCGCTCCAACGACACAACCAACAGCGAGCTGCGATCGACGCTAACCGAAATCGTCGCGCGCGCGGCACGGCATGGCTTATCGGCTTCCGCCGATCTTTTCCGAAAGCTCATCGTCGCGACGTTGCCGGTCGCGCTCGCCAGTGCGTACACCACTAGCTATATATCTGTATCCGCGGCCGCGTCGCGGTCTATAAAAAGCAACGAGAACGCGGCAGCGGCGATGGCGTCGTCGCCGCGATAATTTCCCAGGCCACTCCGAGCCGGAATTCAGGCGCACACGTGCGATGGCGCGATGCAAATGTGTACCCGCAGTTCGTCGGCTGGTTAGTTAGATTATTATATATGCGTGGGCTTTGTGTGAATCGGCGCTCGATTTATCAATGTTGCTGATTTTCAGATAGATAACGATGCGCGTGGCATGTGCGTTTATTATCGCCGAGGACAGAAGAATAAGTGTAATAAGTGATTAAGACGTTAATCAGATCGTATGCGCAATGCACAAGTGATGTCGTCTGGTTTTATTGTAAATTATCATCTCAATGAAATCGAATATCGATTTATCCATATAAGCGGGAAAGGACTGGATTATTTTTTATTCATTCTTTTTTTTACTTATTATTGGTTTATGTATATTGCAGAGTTTGCGTGGGATTCAGAAAGACTAAAAGGATTGAGTGAATCACTCGCTATTTCTGATAGGCTGTTCTTTAAATCGGAAGCACTGTAAGAAAAGAAATAAGAACGAGTTTTTTTTAACGTAATCGAATAATACAGTCCGCAAAAGGCCGATTATTACTCCCCAGCTGCCGTACACCTATAGAGTATTTATGTAATCGCGATGAAGACAATAATGTCCCTCTTTGAAAAGCTTCAGTGACGCAGACGGGCCATTAATTAACATCTCACCCTTCCGCAACCAATCCACGTTATCGTTCCGCTCGCGGGCAAGGAAAAAAATCCAAACAATCATTCTTTTGTTTTCGAAAGCACACAAAACAGCGTCTGGAGTACATATACATAAGACGCGCTATTTTCTTTTGCACTTCCAAAAATACGGACACACGCGGCGCGCGCAGTCTCTCTCGATTTGCCAAATCGGAGTTTCGGGGAACGAGCGAGTGGCTCAGCCAAGAAGAGAACCGCGAACTAACGATCGCGCGTGAGAATCCTGAAACTTAAAATCGACGAGGCTGCTGCTGTATAAGCGTCAGCCTGTGTGAAATACACTACTGTCGAGCCGATATCCAGAAATAACGTCGGCGGGCAAAAGGCTCGCGCGCGCGGGCTTTTTTTCGCTCGCAAGAGCGCGGGAATCCTCGACAAAGTGTGGATGTGATTTCGGAGTTGTTTAAATATATTTTAAATGTATTTGTGGCAGTGTAAAGTCAGGCTGGGCGTTTTAAAGGTCTCGAGAGATTGGTTAATCTCTTGTTTTGGATGTGAAAGAAATCAAACGAATACACTGGTGATAGTGTTGTTGCGTGATAATTGATATAAACACGCTGCAGCATGTTATTAACGGTCTCTTTTTTCAAAATTGTACTTTCTTATTACGTAGAAGGACTATAATGGACAGAGTTTTGACGGGAATTCAAATTGAACAATACAAGCCGCAGTGTCACCTATGCACGTGATTTCCCGTAACAAAACAAACAAAAGTATTAGGAAAATAACATACTCGTATAATAAGTACAGGGTGTAGAATAAAAAGGAGAAATTCCGCGTGTAAAGGTCGTATGGTGTAAGTACATCTGATATGACAGTTGCTTTGAGAAAAAACACACTTCGCACGACCGTTATCTACACAACGGAGCAATCATTTGTTATCCAAGCGTCAAATTAAACATCTCACAAAGTATACCTATGCAGCAACCCATTATGTTTTTACAAACTGTTTAACGCACTTCTGATCGACCCGCGCCGGGAGCCTAATAAGTCACAAGTAACGGCCGCGTGTTGACTCAACACATCACGTAAATCCACGCCAAAGCAACACCCTCCCCTATAATCGTTAAAAGCGACACTCCTTTTTCGCGAAAGCATTGCCTCCTCAGGCGCAAAACTCCACAGCATCACTCTCGCATACAATGCAGAGGTGTCAAGCTCGCCTACTCTGTACGACGAGGCTGCTCCGCAGAAATCGCCATATCGTGCGCAGCGCACACGCGACGATGGCTTTGCCGTTCCCCCCTCGAAAAAAGTGCGTCTGCGTCGCACACGCGCGTTCGCCCGAGGCCTGCGCGCGAAAGAGGGAGCGAGAAAGAAGACGGAGCCGCCGTCGAATAATCGTTATCGGCAAAATAAGCGCTCTCTCTCTCTCACGCGCGCGCGCATGCACACACGTAAACACACGCCTACGCGCTTTTTATCCCTTCTCTCTCTCGTCGTTGTCGTCGTTGTTGCCGGCGCATTCGCCTGTACGTGTATCTATATGCGCGCGTGTGAGTGCGTATGTACTGTACTGACTGCTCCGTTTAGCCGGCACGCGAGAAAGACGGACAGATGAGCCACTCTATCGCTCCCGCAGACACACGGCCACACACAACTACCTCGTGGCGTCGCCGAAATAATATACGTACTCGCACTCGGACTCCGAATTTTCCACCTCCTTAACAGCGGCAAAAAAAAACATCCTCACTGTCCACTATGGGCTTGGTTGGTGCGTGTACCTATTTATCCGTTAATTAGCCATCGGTACGGATAAAAGAAAAACAACGTCCTTTGTCAGGCACACAAGTGGGCACGACCCGTCGCGGTGCGCGCGCTCGGCTACTGAAATTTTCGCCAGCGGCGGCGACGGCGTCGGCGCACACACGGCCATCCCCACATATATATACATCTCGTTCGCGCGCGCGCGCGTCGCTCTCGCTCTTTCTCTCTCGCTCTCTGTATCGACCGATCTCGAGACACACAGGCTCCGCGGGAGTGGGCTTGCTCCGTCTCTCTCTCTCTCTCCCGCTTTATCCCCCCCTCCAGGCGTGTGCGCTACGCGGTCCGGGAAATCGAGAACCGTTGCCGCAGAGCGGAGGGTGCGCGATCGATTTTCCACCAGGTGTTCCTGCCCCGCCGCTCGCGCGAGCTATATCCGTCCCTCCAGATTTATATGTGCGCGCGGAGAGCAAGAGAAAGAGCGAGAGACAGAGAGAGAGGAGTGTAAGCACACGAGGGAGAGAGAAAGAGACCGGCAATGGTATAGGAAGCGACCGGTCCGCGCCTAAAACTAGCCGATCTCTAGCCTGCCTTTTTGTGTGGGTCCGCGAACAAAAGCAAAACTTCCTCGCCTGCCCGACTCTCTTTCTCTCTCTCGCGTTCTCTATCCCTCCCTCCCGCTCTTCTTTCGCAGGCGTGGATGTGCTGATATATATATACACACGCGCACGCGGGCGCAACAGCAAGTACTGGAACGAGCGATGAATCAGAAGCGACATTTACTCTTTTTCACGGCGATGTATCCACTCTCGCGAAAATCGGCACTGCACCTCCGCCGCACACTGCACTGCGCACAATAACTGCTGCTGCTATATATACTTGCTGCTGAATGTCGAGGAAGCGGACGCGTGCGATGCGGTTGGAGAGAGCGCGAGCGCGGAGGGACGATTTCTTCCCCCGAGCCGAACCCGGCCACGACTAAAATCGAAATCGGTGGCGGCGCGGAGCCGCCTGCCGCGGCCCGAGCCGCGCGCCGTTCGCGCATGTGCGCCCGCGCGGAAGCAGCAGCACAGCCGCCGGTCGTCGCCGTCGACGTCGACGAGCCAGCAGCGCGCGATATGGATGTCATCCGGCTTACACGCGCCAGCTCGACGAGCGAATGAGTGCGAGATACCGAGGCGAGACACATTGACGAAGGTTGTTCCACTCAAAGACTACTTTTTTCTGAGCCTTCGTTGACACCTAGCAAGCACGTATAAATTAAGTTTAAATTTAAATTATATGTAGTTTAAGGCTGTTTTGTAAAGGCGCTCTCAGAATGTGATTAATGGCTTGGAAATGTGGTCTGGAGGCGAATTCTCCAGAATGGGGCTAGGTACTCTAATATGGTGATTTGAAAAGGACGTGTTTGGTTGTCAAAGATAGCCAAGTTAATTATAAGCGATGTTCCCTATCGACACTGTAGAATCGTGTCATTATTGCTGCCTTTTATATCATTTTACTTTTCCATATAAAATGTAACTCAAAAAAATGAATACTATTAGAATTTTTCAAGCTTTTGCTCTATAATAAATATTTTGAAAAAAAATAAAAAAAATGTATGACAACTTCACACGCCGCCTAAATAAGATTCGAACCCAATAAAGATCGTGATCAACCTTTCAAATTAAAGCAGAACATTTTTCACTTGTCGAATTTTTTAGCTGCGAGATTCATCACATCCGACTACCTAGTCGTCTGCGGCCGAACTTTCACTCTCATTCGTCGGCTTTTTTGCCCGATCGTATTGTAGAGACGATCCCGCATCTTCTTCACATCCGTACATACGCACACACATTTACCCACACGATACGCATATCTGGCTCACCCTCTCGAACCGTGTGTGGACGCGCGCGCAGCTCCTCGGCGTCGTTCGCTCCTGTTCTTTCACAATTTCACAAGTATATTCTATCCCTCCTTCTCTCGCATATTTTCTCCCCATTACACGTCCGGCCTCCGCTTGCGCGCGTGTCTGTGTCTCCATTATGAAAACGCTTTGCGTGTGTTGTACACACATACATTTGCTCTCACTCCTCTATTGTTGGCTTCGGGTCTCGAACCGCGAGAGAGGTTGGCCCGACACTCGCGTGCTACACGCACACATGTCGTGGGCACAAAGGTTTTGACGAAAGAAGAAATGCTTAACCGAAAATTTGAGCCGCCAACGTGCAGCGGGAGTTGTCCACTACTTTTGAATTTGTTTGAATGGCCGGAAGGAGATTTTATTGCGTAGACATTGTGCATGTAAGGAGTATATAAAAAAGAATTTTTAATAACATGATGAAAATATTTTACGATGTTATGCTGTTTATTTTTATTCAGCGACTGCGCATGAAAAAATTTCATTTAAATTTCTGTTGCATATACTTAGTTTTCAATAATTCGATAATGATAGCACTTTACAGTGATTTTCATTGTTAGGATTGCTTAGTGATTCAAGCTCGTTTCCGCCCATCTTCCGTTCTATTTCATTTCCTCTCTATGTTTACTTCTCGATGTATACATTTATGCACTCATAACGGAAAATATTATTTTTTTTCTACTAGTAATATAATGTTAATTGTAGCAGTATCTATAAATTCGTTCTAGATTTATAGATTATTTATTTATTTATTTATTTATTTATTACCAGAGTAAAGTACAATAAATTACAATTCATTATACATAGTTTACATTACAAAAGTAATCCATCAGAGGAGAATATTTTCCTGTTCGCTGGTCCGGAATATTTAAAACTAACTTAAAACTAGTGTTAATTTGGTTAGTATGCTATATTATCGTGGGAAAAGCTACTGCATAAATATTT
>UXGD01002965.1:0-22755 GCA_900474315.1 Torymus auratus | reverse complement strand
CTGCTTGCGCCGAGATAGCGCCTTCTTCGAAGCTCGCGCCGAGAAAGCGCTATCTCAGCGCGAGCAGCGAAGAAGGCGCTATCTCGGCGCGAGCTCCGAAGAAGGCGCTATCTCGGTGCGAGCAACAAGAAGGCGCTATCTCGATGCAAGCAGCGAAGAAGGCGCTATCTCGGTGCGAGCTCTTTTCGCCGAAATAGCGCTTTCTTCCTCTCAGCCGTCGATATGCAGCGGATATAATGATAATTCAGTGTATACCTATATACACTATTTTAGAGTGCATATGCATTATTACACCAGCCCCCGACTTTACACTCTAAAATAGTGACTTTTCACTGAATTTCATGTAGAGTGTAAGATAATGATAATCAGACGTAAAATTTTATTGTTGCATGTTCTGAAAAACCTTCATTTAAATAACGGTTTCACTATAAACATCATCAAAGATGTTTTAAGCAAATTTATATTTTTAAACAGTTTTAAACCTTATTGGATGCTACTTATACCAAAAACGAAAAAAGATTTTGTTACGAACAATTGGCAGTAAAGTTGAATGTAAAATATATAAAGAAATCCAATTAATGATTTCATTGTTATTGAACAAAAATCAATTTGAAAGATTTATTTTACCAAAACCGTGTCAAATTTTAATTTATGTCAAATCTATAATTTTTGAAAGAGAACGGCATAAGGAATAGAGCACACCATGGCAAAGTGAATGTTTTAGTTTCTCTTCCTGCAATTTGGAAGATTCATGACTTACCGCAGTACTTGAACTCACGATCGAAGCTGGCTTGAAAAGAAAATCTTCTTTATAGCCATATATATACTTCAGTGATGTGACGTTAAAACGTATAAAAACTTAAGCATTACTTAGAGGTTCTCTCTTTTAACCGTTAAAAATTTATTTTTCATTCGATAAAGTATTACATAAAATAAGAGAGCCGTAGTTTCTCTCTATTTCAAGGAAAGGGTGATAGAGCAAATAAGTACAACTTTATTTAAAATTGATCCAGAGCGTTATAAAAATCTCACATAAAAAATTGTATGTTTTTAAATGAGAAACGCATATTTATCAGAAGGATTTATGAGATAATTGATCCAAATACCTAAGAGTCTACTAAATGTCTTTTAAAGCAGATGTATGTGTGTAATAAATAGAAAACGACTCGCAATAAAATCTAATAGGATGAACCGCCTCTCTACGTTGAAATTGAGCTGACTCTTTAAACGTTGAAAGTTATAAGGTATAATCCATTCGCAAATAAACTGCGGGCTGGGATATTTTTGAAAAGCCGTAAATTTTGATTCGCCGAGTCGTGATATCTTCTTCTGTGCGCGCGCACGCGCAAGATCGAAACGGCCCTGTAAAAAGTTACGTATATCGCCTTCTGTAAATTTTGGATAAGCTTGTTTTATGTAAATCCGTTGCTTCTACGCCTCGGTGGTATAAATTTTTTCCACGTCCTGGCGCGCGCGCGCCAGACGAGTTAGAACAGGAAGGCAGCGGGGCATATAAAATATCCAGCCGTTGATAGCGCTCTAATTAAAAATGCAAACGACTTTGAGGGGCGTAATTGCGTTCTCCGCAAATGCGCGAGCTCGCTATTATTTGCGAACTTCAAAACCGAAAGCAAAACAAAGTTTACCCCAGCAGACGATGTCAGTAGAACTTTCAATCATGAATAAAGGTTGGAACTTGAGATGCGCACGGCCAAACAGGATGGTATTAAAATTCGTAATTCTGCATTTTTGACCTAACAACTTTGAACAGATAAGATACCAACTATCGGGATTGTTATACCTCACTTTTGTGCCGGAAATTTATTTCGTAAGTGTTATTCAACTTATTAAGATGAAGAAATATTTTTCTAGTTTTTCGCGATAAATGCTGTAAATAACAGGTTTCATGGTTCTAATAAAATTTTTATGACTTTATGTATTAACTTAAAATCTATATAATTTATATGATTAATTTTTGAGATACAAAATTTAGGTATTTGTTAGGTATCTTTATAAAATCAGCATGTTTTAGTACATACACTTGATTTTTATGAGCATTTATCTATAATAAGAGCAACGATTGGTACAATCAATATTATTTGAATTTTATTAGATATTTCAGTAATATTATATGTCACGTGTAGAATGCATACATGACGACCGGAGTCCGAGAGTAGCTCAGAGGAAGAGCATCCGTGAATACGATTGCCTGCTAAATACACCATACCGTTTTTTCATCGAGCCGCCCTCCGTTCATTTATTTTTTTGCGAGTTCTCACTCGTAACATCTAAAATAAAATAAAATATACATAATTTCTGAAATTGGATGTTATTCAACTGGACAGCTATAGTGCGTAATAGAATGTTAACTTATGTATGATAGGTTGATTAAGATTATAGAATTGGTTTCAGAGATATTTGAAACATAAATTTTAAATATTATTGATTGATTTTGATATGCAGGATTTTCTAATTTCTAGTTTTATTTTATAAAGATGTCACTTATTTGACATTATATCTACGATAAATACAATTTAACAATAATAATAATAAGGCCATAAACTCACCCCAAAAAATCGATATTTTTATAACCTCTATTTTCTTTGAAAATCATCAAATAAAATATAATTAAATTTATAAAGTCTATTGAATCTGTATCACTGAAAAGAATAATAAGGTTTTAAATGAAGGAAATATTTAGTTTAAAAAAAAATTGTTTTCATCTACCAATTAATAAAACTTATAGTATTTTTACTATATTTATTATTAAATAAAAAATCAAATGGTTTATACAACATAATAAAACCATGAATGATGCAATTTTTAAGAAAATGTTCTCATCTATCCAACACTATAAATCGAACGATTCCAAGAGTACATTTACCGTGCGCCACTCTTTCTCTCCATCTACCTTGTGAGCGTGTGTGGCTCACCGCCCGCACTCTTTCCGTTTCATCCGCCTGCCCTTTCCTGCGTCCCACCGCGAGCTTACCTGTCGGCCAGCGGGCATTTCTATTGATAGCTAGACGTCGCCGCCGCAAGCTGGGCTTGCGCCCTCGCGTCCGAATTTGTATTATTTACGCGGCTGAGCGCTGCTCACACGCATACTCACCCACACACACATACACTCCTTTACAAGACTTCCGCTTCATTATTAATCGCGGAAACTCGCCTCGGCTGCGTTCGTGCGGGGGGCATCGATCCAGCTGAAACTCGCTCGTGCGCGTCTAGATATATACCTAGATGTATACGTGTGCGGTTTTGCCTATGTGTTAGTGGCTGCAAGTATGTGGTTATGTATTTACGAGTATTTGGATGCGGCGTACGCTCGTACGTATACGTGTGTGTGTGTGTGCAGTGCATTCGTATATATGCAAGCACGCGCGCGCGAACGTTGGTTGATACATATACACGCGCATATACATAAGCGTTTATGTGTGCCCTTTGTTGCCCCCCCCTACTGTGCCCCCGCGTGCACGCATCTGTTTACGCAAGAGCGGCACGAGCGAATTCCAGTCTTAATGTTCGGTGCGCGAATGTGTAACGGGTGCAGGGAAGGGTAAAGGCCCGCGTAATAACGCGCGCCCATACGCGTGGGAGTCGGGGCAATACGTCGTCCCTGTGCTTTATTCATGTTGACGCTGTTGGAGGGGTGGCTGAGTTTTTGAAATCTCTATTAACCAATGTCGCGCGACGCTAGTTATGCTGGTAGCGAGATGTAATTGTATCGGGATGTGGGAGGTACAATGAGAGCACGCGTAACTGTATACGTTTGTTCAGGGTGTATATAGAGTTACAACTGTGTCGTGTAACACAAAACGGTAATAATCGAGTAATATGGATTATTGATGTGATTAAGCTACTCAATTAGATCAATCGCAACCTGCAAAATTTCTCATATTCATACTTAAGGACATGAAAATGTATAAAAAGGTGGTAGTCTGTAGTGTGATACTATAAAGTCTAAAATTATATATTAACCCATATCTTCCCAAGCGGACATTTTTGTGTAGATTGATTTTTCGCCCAGAACAGCTAGTTTGTCATCGCAATATTTAACAAAAGGAGTCATTTCGAAAATAAAAAATCTTAATCTTTTAGAATCCATGAGCTTTTTTTTAACAAAAATTTTCAACGGAAAATTCTATACGGCGACCTGAAAATTGAAAAACTTTTAGAACGCACGTCCGCTTAGGAAGATATGGGTGAAGCAATGCATTACCTACACTGGACAGTCTAAGCTTCAAGTTTTACTTTTATTATTATAATTTTTTGTTTAATAAAACGCATTTAATCTTTTGGGCTATGGATCATACTTCTTTATCCAATTATATATGAACTTTGCACGAAGAAGATTTTTGGGACACCATCGAATCTGTGGTCTGATTTTTATAATTCAAAATTTGTATCCAATATTGCGGATATGAAATCCAAAATACGCATAAGTGTATTATGCATAAGTCACATTAAGAAACTTCAAAATAATTTATATGGTATAATTTTTACTTTATTCAGCTATTATACATGTATGATTAGGCTTTGCAATGTAGTAGGACGATAATGTGCTATGTGAAGAATTTAGGAGTGTGGCCAATTTAGCTCTAGTTATCTTTTCTTGATAGAGTCTAACAAATATAAAAAGAGAGAAACAATTTAGATTTAACATAATTTTCCTTATAAAATTAATTTTAGAAAAATTTATTTGATTGAAAGAAATATTTTAAATTCCGAAATAGTGTACCTAAACTGTTCTAAAAAAGTAGAAGTAGATAAAGGATGTGTTAGGTCAGACACGAATATAAACGCCTTTTTATAAGCTTTAACAATGATATAATTTTCAAAGATAATCTTCAAAGATTTAATACCCTAATGATATATTTTTTTCGTGTTGTGAAAATTCCACTTATGATTTTCTGCCTTACAGAGACAATAGAACATAACGCGCTGTGCTGGATTCATGTATCTAGTTATCTTTAACTTTTGACGCTAACTGAGCTTACGTTACTACTACGCGGAAATATTTTACATGACATATAACGAAAATCCTTTTTTTTAAGCAAGCCAGCTGCGTATACTTCGTTCTTGAAAATTGTACTACAATATTTTTAAACTTACTTTTATTATTCTTGAATTAAACTATATTTTATATTTTTTATTCGTGTTCTTACGGTATGAATAAAAAGTATGGCGCGATGTATACAGTAACTAACGAGTTACTTTAAATCTTAAAACAGAAGAAAGAATTTCTCTAGTGTTAGAGAAAAGCACATTTTTGCTTACACAAGATTTGAAAAAGTACCATACATAATTTTACACATTTAATTAGCACAATTTATTATTTGTTGAGAGTTTCATTTCAATTGAAATAATTATCTATTCACACAGCCTTTCGTTAATTACTATACTCACTGTAAATGACGTCATTACGTTTGAATATATTTTTAATGCTTCAAAATGCTTGGAGGCTTGACGTGAAGTTAATTAGTTACCAGTTTAGATAAAAATTTCAGGTATGTTAACCACGCGAACTTTCAGATTACCATGTTAAGCGGCTTTTGCATACAAACTGAATGCTCATAAACGATGACAGAGAAAGCGTATATTCGTTTGCCGACGTATAAAATAGACGTCGGACTCAAAGGCAAAAGCAGATAAAAACCCCGACACGCGCTCGTATATTATACCCAGTGCTGCCTACACCCCACCTTGTATTTATATTCAGCTCGGATTTATAAGAGGGGCATTTTTCCACGAATCGGCAGCAGCCCCGCATATCTCTTCTCTTGTTTTATTAAGACGCGGAAAAGCCGAGATCCGAGAGTTCATCAAAGTCCGCGCGCGAGAACAAGAAGAAGTTTCGACTTCTATCCCATCGTACAAGGAAGACCCTTCGTTAAAGTTTCGCCCGCTCGTACGTTATGGCTCCACACCTCCCTCTTCATTTCTCTCTCCTTTCACCTTTTTGCCTTGCATCTTTTCTCGCAGGTCAAGAGAGTTCGCCATAGCGCTGCCGCTTTGATCGTGATGCCAGCTGATCCGGCTCGCGTCATCCTTTCACTCGCTCGCGCACGCGCTTGAATTATGAAATGTAATCATACTTTTCATTTAGAGGCGAGCTTTTCACGTCCGATTTAAGGGGGAAGGCGCGCGTTGAAGCATATGCTGCTACTGATACGTTATGTGAAGTAGAGGATGCAAGCATTTTTGTAGTTGCATTTTATTCTACGCCTCTGGAGAGTGGGCGAGATAAGAGAAAGAGAGAGAGAGAGAGAGAGAGAGAGAGAGAGAAACGCGAGGCTGAGATTTTCCGGCGAATTTCTTGTGAAAATTCCTGGCGTTACTTTCGTTGTAAACTATCGCTGGGATGTGCGCTACGTATAATACGTTTTGGCGAATGAATAGATGCTCAGCATTTGTTCTTTCGTTCCACAAATTTGCATTTTTATAGATGTGTTTATTTTAAACATGTCAAGGAAAATGTCTCTGTGGTTATTATCAGTAATAGTTGTTATTATATTAAACTAAAAAATACACTTTCTGAGTCCTACAATAAGTTTACATCCTAAATAAAACGCAGACGAATCTCTTAGTTCCAGTTCCATCTCTTCTTTGTACAATCTCAAAAAAACTTATCTCCCCGCAAGTTTATCGCTCGACAAGAAGTCGTAAACAACCACAGAATTTCACACTCCCCCCCCCCCTGTCCTGCACTCACTCTCTCTGTCTCTCTCTCACTCTGTCTCCATGTTCCTCTCTATCTCTCTCGTTCACGTAAACCCAAAAATTTTTTCTCGTTTCGTTCTCCTCTGTCATCCCGCGCTCTTCCGCTCTCTGGCTGCCGAATTATTAACGGTTCAGCAGATAAACCTGGGAATTTTTAATCACAAGCCCCGGACGAACGTCGCGGCAGTCGTGGCATGCAAGTTTTAATCTGCAGCCACGGTCGCGGCCGCGCGGAAAAATGGAAAATACAGAGAGAGGCACGCGCAACGCCAAGAATTGCAGGCGTGCAAAGTGGACGCGTATAGTTGCGACGTTAAACGCATAATTCCTCGTGGTGCGTGCATTCGGTTCATTACGACGTTTCGAGAATTCGGGTGTTTATTCAAAAATTACTGTTTTTCGGCCCGATCGATTCTCGAGAGAGTCTTATATTTTTAATACAGCGAAAATTGTAACACTTCATACCTATATATACTTCGTACATTAAAATCTGACGTCAAATAGTAAAAACTAGATTCTAAAGCAGAGCGCGCTCCGCTCGCATGTAGACACTTACCGATCTTACCTACTATACTAGCCAATGAAATTTTCTGATAACGCTCTGAAGTTGGCTCTAAGCTTCAATTCGATAATAAATCGCTATCTCCCTTTTATTAAACTAGTTAAATGTGGCATAATAGAAACATTTAAGTGGAACTAATCAGATGATTTATATTTTTACATGTGAGCCTATTACTCCTACTCGTAACAATATTTATAAAATATATTTAGAAACTTATTTATTGTAGTAAATATTTTATTTATAGTTGTTTGGACAATAAATTAGATAGTGAATAAAGGAAATAGAAAATTTGTCGCAATAACGATTTTTTTTCTTGAATCTTTCTGTGCCAATTTTATTAAGTAATTAGTTGGTAAATGCGACTAATCAGTTTCCCTTGTAAAATGTCTAAACGGTGTTAGTTAATCCAACATAAGATAATGTCTTCTTTATCTGGTATCCGGGACTCCACGTGACAAAGAGGTGTATAGAGAAGATATATATTAGCTATATGGGTTAGAGTAAATTTATATACCTTTTTTTGTACTTCTTCCAAGTATAAAATAGATACCAAATTCATTGTAATCAGAAATTATTAAACATATCGAAGATCTAAAGGATAACTAAAAAATGTCACCTTAGGTACATATTAACTTAGAACTGATTAAATTTTTTAGTCAAACGGATGACTTTAAGGTCTTATTTTTAAAAAATTATTTTTGAAAAAAATCGTTAATTTTTTAAAAATAAGACTTTAATTTTATTATTTTTGAAAAAAAATCGTTAATTTTAAAAAAATAAGACCTAAAACTCATCCATTTGACTCAAAAATTTAATCAGTTCTAAGTTAAGACATACCTGAGGTGCATGCGAAAGTTTAGTTAATTCCGTCCATCCGTTCAAGAGTTATGACGGGGACAAAATTTGGTTTCATACATACATAACATACAGACGTACATACGTACATACATTTTTTAAAAACCTATTATTCTGACTCAGGAAACTCAAAAACATCGAAATTCATGAAAATCATTGATTCGAAAATTTTCACCGTTACAAAGCTTTCTCTTTGAGAAAGCAACAATGGCTGTGCAAATTCATAAAGCTGCTTCCTTTTTACCCTTTGCCAAATATTCCAGATGTTACTTGTGCCCGCTGCCTGAAAATTCCCTCGCGTGTCCATTCGTCTGCGTATGCTAATAACCGCTTTTCGGCTTTATGATGTATTCGAGGATGGCGTGTACTGTCTGCACTACCGACGGACTAAATACGTTGGCCGCTCGCTTCAATATAAAGTGGTCGACGCCCGGTTTTTTCTCTCTCCCTCATTCGCTCGCATTTTTGTCGCAACGTCCGACAATGACTTGGACCATTTGACCGGCGCGTACACGTTTGCTTTTCTACGGTTTCTCCGCGATTCGATGGCCGTTTCACAGCCATCGCTGCGTTTGCATTTAGCTGCCTTTTCATTCGGTCTTTTCGGTTCGAGTCCTCGCAAAATAGAAACTAAAAGGGCAAAACAGAGAAATAGAGAGAGTGAGAGAGAAAGAGAAAGAGAGAGAGAGAGAGAGAGAGAGAGAGAGAGAGAGAACGGGAGAGAGGGGAAGGGACATGGTGTGCATAAGGAATTTTAAAGAGAAAAAGGAACAGGCGTAGAGTTAAGGAAGCTCAACTAAAACTAAAAATATATCTATATTTTTTAAAGTAAAAACTAATTTATATTATTATTATTATTACATGGGTACTCTGCAGTTAAATTTTGTCTGATGCAGGGGGCGTAAAATGCCTATTTTACGCCCTCTTCTGCAGGTGTCAAATGTCAGTTTCATATCTTTCGGAGCGTAAAATAAAAGTTAGTAAAAATCATCAATTTCCACTAAAATGCGTAGAATTTTGGGATATCACTACAGCAAATTCAACTGAAAAACTGATAAAGTTGTATCCAGATACGTTATGCAGAGCATAAATATGTTGTGGCGGCATGAAAATGATAATGCAAGAAAAAAGTACTACCTATTGTGCGAAGAAAGTGTCGTATATTGAAAAAAATGCATTTTTAATATTTAAACAGATATCTGCTAATCTATGTTAATAGATATTTAATCTATACATAATGTTGTAAGTATAAATTGTAAAAATTACTATGCAGTATAATTTAATTGAAATTAAAAATAAATCTTTCGTATGCTGCTCGATGAAAAATGTATTATTTTACAAAATAATAATGGAAAATAAAATTGTAAATACTAAATACTTCTTTAGGATAACTCTATCGGCATAATACAAGACAAATGGCGAACCTTAAACTTTACACCTAGAGTGAGCTCTTCCAGATCTCACTCAAACACAACTCCATCATACACTCATCCCAATCACGTCCCGCACAGTGAACCACCAGCCGCGCGTATCGCTAAACCTTTTCTCTCCTTTTCCTTATCTCTCTCTTTCTCTCTCTTTCCCTCTCTCTCTCTCTTTCACTTCCCGAATGTCTGACGATACCAGACAGAAGGTACATAAGCAGCATACTATGTTTTACGCTGTGGAAATGTCCCGGCGAGAGCGATGATTGTTCATCCGGATAATCGCCCGCGGCTGGCTGGCCCGGACAGTTCTCTCCTCGCCTCATCCTCCTTCTCCTCAAGTGGGATGTGTTACATGGCGAACTTGGAGGTACGCGCTTGACCGGATGCGCGCACCCACCGCTGGGGGAGTCGCTCTTGAGGTTTCGTCCGCATCGTTCGCTACGGCACAGCGTGTATTGTATCGCCCGTACTTGTAGAGTCGCTCTACTGCAGGAAGAGAAATAAAAGGATGGTTTGCGCGTCAGGAGTAGGAGAAGTAGTTGATTCGTGTAAGTGGTTGTCCGGGACGGCAAGGGTTACGACGTGTAAGAAGATGGAATTGGAGAAGGAACGGAAGTGAATTACGTTATTATTGATTGTCGCTGAAGATTTCATCCGGGCTTGTATTACATGTCCAAATAGGGGCGCCTGGATGAAAATTATTTTAACTTAAGATTCACGGAATTTTTATTTTGCAAATATCGACCTCATTTTGACGTTCATTATTTCATGTTCTTTACAGGGGCACAGGCTTTTTTACCAAGAAGGTGACTTTGAAGATTTTTCTCTGTAAGTTAGTACCGGGATATTAAAATCATCATATTAAGATTCCATTCAGTATTGTAATTTTATGATAATGATTTAAGTTTTCAGAAGAAGAAGACTGTACAATAACGATTTTATCGTTAAATAACGTTTAACCTATTAACCCATTAACGCCGGAGCGACCATTTTGGGACACTCGAAGAAAAAAACATGTTCTCGACTAAATAGACCGATGAAAGCTATAGGAAAAATAAGCTGTTCTAAGGGGTGAAAATGGGGTGTGAATTGAAGAAAAAGTAAAAAAGCTATGGAGCAGATTGTTCTATCCTTTGTCATACAACGTTTTTTCTTTTTATTTATTCTTCAATTCACATCCTATTTTCGCCCCTTAGGAGAGGTGATTGCTAAAACCTAATACAGGGATTCGAAAGAAAAGCTCATTTTACATATAGTGTATCGCTTTCATCGCTCTATGTAGCTGAGAACATGTTTTTTTCTTCGAGAGTCCCAAAATGGTCGCTCCGGCGTTAATGGGTTAAAATAAAGATTATTGATCTATTTGATCTTATATAGTTTTTCGACTATGATTCAGTCGAATTTATTGTTTATCAGTTTATTTTCGACAACTCTTGGTTTAGTAAATCAAAGTCTTTTAGTTGATGGAGCTATTTCTCAGTTAGATACAAAGCATTATTCATTTCATCACAATGTATACACAATGAATAATGAATGATGTAAAAGTTACCCCAATAAAGCTCCAACGATCATACGCTAATGAAATAAGGGTATAATCGAACTATCGCTGTTGTAGCGAATTTTCGATGGCAAACCCAACAAAACGATTCTTTATACGTGAATCGACAAAAGAATTTTCGTAAAAGAACCGTACTGTAGAAAGAGAAAGAGAGAGAGATGGGGAGCTAGTCAACAAAGGGCGCAAAAAACGGAGAAAGAGAGCTGCGAAAGACAGCGCGCACGCAGAGAGAAAGCGAAAGAGTGATAGATATATGTATATATAGTGCACCGAATTATCGATCGATAAAGGAGATTTCCAGGATGATAGGCTGCCGCAGAGGAGCGTAGAGAATGCTAGTGAATGGTAGGGGCGGCGCGTGGCCATTGTGCGGTCGGCGAGCGTCTGCTTCGGCGATTACGCGGACGTAGGCATTCATCGGGAAGAGAGAGGGAGAGAGGGAGGGAGAGAGAGAAACAGGCTAGCGAAAGAGTGAAAGTACCAGAAACATTGTTCGATTGCTGTAAACGCGGAACATAGAGATAGAGAGAGATAGAAAATTTCTGGACTAGGCAAAAATAATGACTTTTCCCGCTCCTTCTCTTTCTCTTCCGTCCCTCCTACACTTTGTCTTCGAAAACGCGTAAGTCCGATTCACATTAAGCTTCTACCCCTATAGGTATAGAGAAAGAAGAAGGGGTATATCTTTTGTCGTCCCTTTGTATGCCGATTTGTTGCTGCAGCGGCTCTCGACCTCTCTCCCTTTCGCTTTCAATGATCCGCCGCCATCGCAAGCGCGTCATAACTCAACAAACTTCATTAACAACAACATTACTTTTCAAAATAAACATTGTATCTTATCAGGATTCGCGCCCTCGCTATTTGAGCATCGTGCCGTGGTGAAGGAAAATTTTATTGTCGTGCATGGGGAAAACGAAAAACGAGATTAGTTTCATGGCAACTCACTGAAGGAAGAATTCAAAATTATTCAGAATTCAGAACGTTATAGCTAGTTGTTCATAAATTCGAGCACGAGGTTAAAAAAATGTTTTTAAATTGGATACAATTTTCTGGGTTCTGAATAATTTGGAATTTTTCCTTCAGCAAGTCCCAATCAAATTACTTAAGGAGCAAAATGTGAAGTGTGACCTTCAAAACTAAAATCGGTGGAGAAAGAAAAAAGATTCCTGTATTTGATCAATAATTGGTTGTGGTGATGATATCTGTTTCCGAAATATGGATATTTTGTTAAAAAAAGTTTACTTAGTCAGTTTAAATAGACTTATTTTATAAAATAACTATTTATATCATTTGAAATGGATGAATCACATTACAAGTATTGTTTTTCGAAATTATAGACAACCCTGAATTTAACAATGCTTTGACTAGGGAGTCACGCATGAACCTCTTGAAGCTTGAGCAAGTCTTGGATAATCAAGGATAAACAACCGTTTGAATGAAGATGAATGTGAATTTGGTGAATGATGAGTGATTGAAGGACGAAGAAGCCTAGCGAAAACGGGGCTGCTGAACTGGGGTTCATCTGGTTCAGTTTCCTTCACGGGGAAAGCTGAACAAAAACAGCTGCTCGCTTTGCCGACAAACAGCTCTCCGTTCAGTTTCGGTGGTGGGTGGTACAGGTACAGTTACTACCCCTCAAGCCGGAGGTGTGATTGAAATCTTGCTAAATGGCTAGTTGGCTACTCTGGGTACTGAGTAGTCTCTAACGGAGCCTCGGGAACCAATAAAAACCTTCGCGAGTATGTAGCCTTATTACTGCTATACGCGAAGCTTTGCGGCAGCCTACCTTGTTTCCGTAGCTACTCATGGTACTCAAATTGAAGAACTTAAACTAACAAAAATTGTTGAGGGTGGAAGGGGTACTTAAGCACCAAGTTGCGGGCGACTACGCCTAGCACACCAAGGGTGAATATACCCTCTGGAGTAAAGCAGGGTAAATGGAGACGAGGTCTAAGAAGCTTAATATGCTTGCCCATCGGTTGTCTGGGGAACAAGCCCTTCGGGAATTCAAAAGCCGGACAACCTAAATGTTATCAAAAATTCGATTAGTCACCACAGCAAGGATGGTACCGGTGACTCTTTGAAGAACCCGGGCGGAACCTCGCCGGACGGAGGATGTGGTGGTTCAGTTGATCAATTATTTTCGGCGCAGGGTGGGCAGGCCCCCATGGAGGTAGGGTTGAACCCCGAACCACCGAGAGCATCGGTGGAGGCGGACTTCTTGAAGAACCCCGACATTGATACCATCACGGAGCAGCTGAAGGAGCTTCAATTCGCTCTGAAATAACATAAACTTTGTGGAGGTTAGAGGAGAATGCTAATAAGGCAGAGGCTCGCGGAAAGAAGCACCAGGACAATGGAGACATCGGCGACGAAGGACGGATCTACCGATTCACTATCTACGCCTATACTGAAGACGGCGATATCGATGTTGGTGGCCCCGGAAGTTAAACGCCACAGGGGCTCTATGGTCACCTCTTAGGATGCCAACATCGCCAGGAAAAGGTTAACAATCATATTAGCATAACGTCCGCCAGGGTAGTGGAGCGTCTTATGAGAGCGGTTGTCGTGGAGGGCTATCCTGACAAGGAGCTGATGCAATAGCACTTAGCTCCCGTCAACGAGGTGGTCGAGACTGAGTTGGATAATATTGAACTGGACCGCGGCCCGAATTCCGTGACTGCTTTGTGGAAAAGGGAGCCATCATCGTGATAACCGAAGACGACTTCTCAAGGGCTTAGCTAGAAAAGGTTATTCCCCGTATAAGACCTTAAGAAGATGCTAAGCTCGGTGTCGTAGAGATGTGTGCGCTCAGAAATCCGCACAGGGCCTCTATTCGCATACGTGAAACCAGCCAGGAGCCGGGGGTGACCCTTGCCCGTCTTGGGCGTGCAGCTCCAAGTTAAGGTGACGGATGAGGGGCCGTGGAAACGGCAAGGGACGAGTAGGGGTGGGCCGTCCTAATCATAAAGGATAAGAACAGGATATCGTTTACCTAAATGAACTTGCATCATAGCAGAGGCGCCTCAGTGGTGTTAGCCAGGCGCATGGCTGAAGTGCAAAGAGGCATTTGCCTACTCTAGAAACCATGGGTGGTTACAGGGGTATCCGGAGTCTTAGTAGAATCAAGAAAATCATTAGAAACCTTGACAAAAATTCTTCAAGGGCGTATATTGTGATTATGGTGGTGATGATCTACCTGGTGCCAGTCCGGTGCAGTGAGGACTTGGTAGTCATCAAGACGAGACTTCCAGATGCGAAGACTTCTGAGAGAGAGGTGATGGTAGCCTCAAGTTGCTTTCCATACGACTCTAAGGATGAATCTCTACCGAAGAAGGTATAGGATCTAATCGACTTTAGTAGAGCACGAAATTGTCCCTTGCTCTAGGGTGCAATGCTAACTCGCACCACATTTTCTGGGGAAGCTCTGACATTAACTGTAGGTGAGAAGTGCCCCTGCAGTTTTTGGTCTCCACAAAACTAAGCATCCTGAACTGGGGCAGAGAGCCGACCTTCTACAACTCTGTTAGAAGGGAGATGATAGACCTTACACTTTTCTCAGAGGAAATTAGTAGCTGGGTCGGGATTGGACGATCCGTACCAAACCTCCATTACCTGATTAGACGAAAAAGCACAAATACCAGGGCTTTAACCAATCCGCGGAGAACGGACTGGGCGACTTACAGGGACACTCTTGGGAACAAACTCCGAAACTTTAGGCCAGACTTCACCACAACTGAGAGATTGGAGTAGAGGGCAGAAAAGCTTGGAAGGGCTATCAACGTCTCATTTCAGAGGAGCTGTCTGATGACCAAACCTAGGTGGACCGGACGGATCCCTTGATCGATAGAGGAGCTCTAGGACTTGCGCTGTGAAGTGAGGCCAGCCTTTAATAGGCTGGGAATACTCGAAGATCGGAAGACTGGATCTTTCACAACGAAATCAAGAGTACAAATCCTGCGTTAAAGCGAAAGAAAGAGGGTGGGGAGAATACTCAGAGATTTGGCCGGAAGCCATTCAGCTTCCCACTAGGGAATATGCAGCTTCGGAGGAAGATTGCTTGCGACTACTCCTCGATGCCAACTTTCTGAATTTTCATCCGAATGTTGAGACTGAGGCATAACCTCACAGAGCACATGCATCGAGGAGGGCAGACTGGGATCTGGACGCCAGTATAGTTTTGCCGGAGGGAACTAGATGGGTCATTAGAAATTTCAAGCTCTTTAAGGCTCCGGGAGCTAATGGGGTGCTTCTGGCCTTCCTGCAAGAGGATCTGGAAGTACTCCTTCAACACCTGGTCAAGATCTTTAGGGCTAGTATTGCCTTGGCACATTTGCAAGTATTGTAATAATTGTTCACAATATCTGGTTAGACAATATTCTCGATTTCTAGCATGTCTAACATGACTTGATGCATAATGTACTATTGCAGTTCACTTGACTTTTTAAACGTCATATTCATATTCAGATTATATTCATCTTATTAACAGTAAGAGATGAAATTCATTAAATTGCAAATAATCAAGACTTTTGAAACCACGAACCATATTTTCATTTTTTCAACTAATTTATTAACTCACGCAATTGCTAGAATCTCAAGCATTACACAGACTTCTATTATAACGTGAGATTTAAAAATGGCAGGCTCATTTTGAAAACGTCAGTGCGTTCATTGATCGAGACGAACAAAAAAACACGTGTTCCTATATATTTTCATTAATAAAAGCCGATCTTGACTGATAAGTGCGCGTATAAAAATCATCCATTCTTCAACCTCAAACCACCCCATGTTTCGATATTGCTGGGCTTACATGACAACGGGCGGCACGAAAAATGACGCGCTCGGAAAATTATCCGCGTGCGGACACTATCGACCAAAAATCGCGATAGTATACGTCGGGCGTCGCGCCGACGGACAAAAGCCCCGCGGTCGCTAAATCGCGAGGGCCGAAATTGACTGTCCGCGCCCCGCCGGCACAGAGATAGCGTACAGAGCTGCGTCAATCAGCAATTGCATCGCACATGCATTAACCGGCTGCTATAGCCCGCTCACACAATCGCTTTGGCTTCCGTTTGCTTTCGCCGCTTGGCTCGGCGCGTACACGCTGGAGCCGATATAATATATACGTCCCCACGCGTATTTATATTCAACCACAATTTTTATCCTGAGCGCACGAGGCTCACAAACGAGGACGGAAGAATAACGAAAGCAATTTTCCCACGTTCGTGTGCGGTAAGGCGTATGTATATAGCTAGGTGTACGCAAGCAAGCGGCAGGGTGAGCGGTAAACAATTTTTATTGACTCCGTTGTTTTGTGTGCCTCGACGGGCCGCGTGCGCTCGCGGCTTCGATGACTTTATTCCGCTCTCTTTTTTCTTTCTCCCTGTCTACCCCTTGCTTTTCTGCCCCCCCCCTTTCTCTCTCATTCTCTCTCTTTCTCTCTTTCTCCTCCAGCGCTCTTATTTATTTTTTCCAAGGAGAGCATATGCGCGAAAGAAAGATAAATACGGTCCTTTTACGCTCGAGAAAAAGGTAAATTGCTGAGGCTTCCGCCGAGGAGGTGGAAGTGGAAAGAAAGATAGAACTGGAGGGGGCAGAGGGAGAGAAGTAGAATCGTAAAAAGTTTAAGGGCGAAATAGCGAAATCGTTGAGAGGTATGCAATTGTGAAATAACGCGAAATTGTCCGCTCGAGAGAGCTGGGTCGAGTTCAATTTTATTCGAGTTCATGGCATTTCGTTTTATAGTTATGATTTACATATTCATATAGTTTAACTTGTATCGATGAATAATTGAGAGCAGTCATTGTATTAATTATCTATCCTAGAGATATTGTATAACGTGATAATTTAATTACTTCCAAGTTTCATATCTATATCAGTCTTGTTGCTTTTGCGAAAACAAAGCATTGTAACAATCACATTTTTTCAACTCGGGATTGTAGATGGATTTCGATGTTTTACAAATCACTGAATTTACAATTTTCGTAAAATGTCTATCTATATGGGTACGTACCTGTGTGTGTGCTCCGTAAATTTTGGGACCATTTCGATGACAATTAAAAGATAAACTCTAGTAATTAATTTATAATTTTTTTTTTAATTAAAATTGAATATTATATGAGGTTTCAGATTCACCAGTAGGTTGTTTGCGGACGCATTATCCTGCACGTACTAAACTCCAACCCGGCATGAATTTATAAACAAACTAATTTTACGTGTGTATAGAATGCATGAGGTGACGAGGCGGATCAGGTTGTAACTCGCAATATGAGGACAACTCCACGAAAGATGCGCGTAGCCATTGGTAATAAATTATCATAACCAGCGCCTGTCCCGAAAACAGAAAATCCTGGATAAGATTCCAGGCTGAGTCACGCTGTGCAGCTTTTTATAGAGTCCGTTTCCATTTATTTACTATTTACGAGTCCTCACTCGTAATATTAATAGCATTAAGTAGGCTAAATTTTTACCAAATTGTCTAATCAGAGTGATGCGAATAAAAGCATTACGTTTTATTCAAAATTCATCAGATTTTTTCTAAGAATGAACTTCAAGAAAATTTATGAAATAATAAATTCTTCAAAAATTATTTCGAAAAGCGTATTTTATTAATAAATTAATTTTCAAACTTTGTTTATTTCATCAAATCGCTTTGTTCGCGGCAGTAAAAAATTTTCCTGTTTTTACGGTCTTTTTTAGCGCGCTATCTACATCACACCACGTTAATTTACTACACATCACTTGAAACCGGCAAATTACTCATAAAGTAAATTACCAACAATCTAAGGGTAGCAATCTGAAATTATTTAGATTTCACGACAAATAATATTTTAATTTTAAAATACAAGTTGCCGCAAAAATTTAAGAATGAAATTCTTATAACTTTTATTATAAATTCAAACCATAGACTGCATTAAGCAATATAATCGAATACAAATTGTATAATTATTAGGTTTTCGTAAAGTTGAATAAACTTTTACGCATAAGTTTATTGGTAATGCTGTTTACAACGTAGACTTTTCAAACCTTTAAAATTTACGTCATATTCACGTATTCATAAATTTTTGTTTTCATCCAACGAATTGTAATCAACAATTTAGCGTAAAAATGCAGCAATTAATTCTTTGCACAGAACTTGTTGTTTTCCTTTGTGAATCTATAAATCCATATGATGAAATTCTAAAAGATGGCAGAATTTCGTTCTAATTTATCCCAGTATTTTTGTTTTTCAACGCCGCATTTCTGAATTTTATGGCACAGAATAAAAACAAAAACAGCAATGCTCTAATCATCTACTATTGCATCAAGGTTTTTACAATGCTACTTCGAAACTTTCTATGCTTTGTAAATTAACATTGTTCATTAGGAGTAATAAAATAAATATATTCATTATGTATACGAGTGACAAGTAGAACTCTAAGTAAGTCTAAAAGTCTCCTTACACAACCCTTTTTTTTACAGATGCACAGAAGGCTGCTTTTTTTCTGCTGTTGGCTGCTGTTTCTCGATCTTTGCCGCACAGTCAATCCAGGTAATGAAACATCCCACTATCTCTTAATAAACAAGGAGTTCTTTTATTCGCTGGCGTCAGAGGAAAACACAAACTGAGAGCGGGCAGAAAAAAAGAGGGAGAGGGTGCTCTCGCGCTCCTTTCCGTGTCAATGAGTAGCATTGAAATCTCTCCAGTCTACGTTTTTTTCTGTTTCCAAATGCGGAACGAACGAAAACGAAAAAGAGAGGGAATGAGAAGTCAAAGGCCGCGCGCTGATTTAATTCATGCTTTAGGCTTTCGTGCTCAGAAAACAGTGTGTGCGAGAGCGCGCTCGCACCGAATAATTTAAAGCCGATAAAGGCTATCGAGTCCCGGACTGGCTGCTATTTACGGCCAATAAAGCACGAGGAAAATATCGCGAGCAAGGCCGAAATTTATCTCTGGTTGGAGAAAGCTCCAAAGCCGAAATTTCAGATTTTCCGTGACTTTTCGTCGAAATTAAATTTAGCCAATCATCGCAGTATAAGCATTTTTATTCACGGAGTGCAACGATGTATGGCTTTTTACTGGTTGTTTCTATGTACAATGTGAGAGCAAATCGTCTGTTGAAAAGATTTATTAAGGTAGGGGAAGCCGAGGCTGATCGACGCACTCGGTCCGTAGAGAACTAACGATGTACTCTTATTAATAATATATCTCTTATTAATGATATACTGTTACGCAGAAAGTGAACAATAAAACATTACACGCGCCAACTATAGTCCCTCTTTTCCCGTATTGAAACAGGTATTATTATATCATTATTACAAAGTATTACAAAGTGCAGTGAATTCAAACAGCTATTTCAAAATATCGATTACTCTTTGACGATATTAAATTAACAACATGAGCTGTTTCTATTAGAGTTACGTTGAAATTCGAGTAAATATTTAGGAACACACTATCAACACCTCCATGATTAGTCATCTTCCAATTGTTTTGCCAGACGTCAGATTCAATAATGTATTATGATTTGTAGTTCCATATACAGCTAGTGTAAAAATTAATAAGGATTGATGGATTTAGGTATCTGATATCGTTTACCGTTACATCAATCCTGTTTAGGATTGAATAATCATACGCTGATTTAGAAGTATGAGTTTTGTAATAAATAAACTTTGAAGGATATTGAAAATGACTTTTATATTAAATTTGTTATAGAAACAAAAAGATGCTTTGAATTATAAAAATCGGATACAAAATAAAA
Source organism: Torymus auratus (assembly GCA_900474315.1). NCBI lineage: Eukaryota > Metazoa > Arthropoda > Insecta > Hymenoptera > Torymidae > Torymus > Torymus auratus. The sequence continues at coordinate 2,892 of UXGD01002965.1, read as the reverse complement.
ACATTTTTAAGAAAACATGACATTTTCTATAACTAAACAATATTCATGCTTACATGTAATTACGTATAATTTGTTGTTTTAAAATTTTTTGTGTTATTTGAATCTTTCTAATTTTGAGAACTATGATCATTATAAACTAACTTGAACAAAAATTTTCTTAAAGAAAATTATTTTAAAAGTGATCTTTTTTGTTTTTTACTTAAAAATATTGAACGAAACCTTGAGTTTTCGATTTCTCATTTTCATAACTTTCACATCGTGACAAATTTTCTATAGTGATTTTGTATATTTTCTCATATATATACTAATTATAATACTTGACTGTGAGCATCTTTTTTTCCCAGTGATTTACACAAATCTCCCCGATTCGGATAACAGACGAGTCGTTAAAGGAAACACTTTCATCTAGTTAAAATCTGAACCAACTCGAATAAAATTTTATTAGCACTCTATTACGAACCTTGAAGCTTCTAATTAATAAAACTTCCAATTGCTCAACAGGCGAAAAACAACCTCGAGCGACTCTTGAAGCTCGGTTTCAGTAGATGCGGCCGTGTCCGATTAGACGCAAGATCAAACGCGCAGTCAGCTCTGTTTTCACTTTCGCCGCACTATGCGTGTTTCTCGCCTGCTCTCATGGCTAATTATACGAGCGCGCGCGGGGCTATACGCGCTGTTTCTGGCTCGGGGCCCTGGATAAAGTTCAAAGGCGCGACCGTTCTTCTAACTTTTGAGTCACGCTAAAGTCCGTTGAAAAAAAGGCACGCTCGTACAGTTAGCGGGGGAGGCAAAAAATTGTGGGCACTATGTAAGTCTTTGCTGAGATTTATCCCGCGGTGGGATCTTGTCAAGTGCAAAGTCATTGTCAAGATCGTTTTCCACTCTTTTCCTGACTCAATACTGACCAGCGCAGTAGAAGCAACGTGAGAGGGTGGGGTAAAAGGAGCAATTTAATCTCGGGACAGGTGTGTACAACGACCTGCGCGCGCGCAGGAAGTAAATAGCCGGGGCTGCGAGATTGCAAAGTACATGGCGAGAATTCGAGAAGAAAGTGTCATGCTTGCGACGTATACACGCACGAGAGCGCTGTGCATGAGGTGTAAGAGAGTGTTGGAATCACGCGCGTGTAAGAGAGAGGGGGAGAGATTCATTGCGATTGTTATGCGAAGTAGCTACGTTGCGGATTATGTTTATTGCTGATAAAAGTCCGTGCTTATTTTATATGTTAAGATAAAAAGGGGCAAAACGGGTTGTTGGATAATTTCAGTATACGTAATATAGTAGCCTCAACGTTTATCTACGCAGATTAATGGCATCTCATTAATTAGCGTCAATGAAATTATTTACGTGAAAAAAAAAAAATAAGTCGTGGCTATTTTCTTAAATAATATTTTTTTCAAATTAATAGACAATGTAAGTTATAAAATACCTTATCAAGAGAAAATTAAGTATTCAAGGGAAAATTGATTGATTTAGTAATGTTATTCTACCAGCACGTATAACTTAATTTATGTAATCAATAATAATAGAATTATACAATTTAGAGCTACGATTGCTTAGTCGTCCAAAGTTTCAGGCTTGTTCTCGGAATGTTTGTTTCTGGACTGCTACGATTGATTGGAAACTCGATAGCAAATTTTCCGGAATTCAACATTTCAAAGTCATATCCCAGTCTAGCTTTATAAAAACATTAATATACTATCGGCATGAAATATTTGTAAATCCTTTTTTAAAATTAAAAGCTTTTACAGAATCCGATTAAAAGCCAAATTCATAAATAAATCGTTTAAAAACTACATCGGAATTCAGATAAAATGATATCCGGTCCTCAACAAATCGATGCAAAAACTCACATATAGAGTAAACACGCTTCAGACCTGCCGACACAAGAGCCATCATAAAAGCTTAACACTAAATAAACGCCAAATCTCTTTGAGCGCGCGGGCATGCGCGCGCAGTCCCAGAGCGATTGCGCGCACGGCTTCTTTTCAACATTTCCCCGACAATCTCCTGTCGAAATCTCCCCGCAATCCCATTCCGTCGTGCGAGTATGTGTCCCCGGCTCCCTTAAACCAGCTTCAGAGAGAGAGAGAGAGAGAGGGCCGCTCCCTCCTCCCTCTCTCCTGCCTCGAGGACGCGAGACGTGCGCGGCGGTAAAAGTCGTTCGTAACTCTCTCCATTTCTCTCCTTCGCTCTCGCTCGCTCCTAGGCTTGCCAGGCGACGCCTCTCCCTCAAGTAAATGCGCCGCCGGGAAACTTTGGAAATAACTGCTCGCGATCGATGATGAAGTTTTGGCCAGTAGTGGCGCGTGCTTCTCTCTCCTACCCCGGGACCTTTATCTGGCCACTGAGCACGAGCGTGCGAGCGCGCCTATAGTAACCGATCGGGCCTCGAATCCCCGCGCGAACTTCCAATAGATACCTACACCGTCTTCCCAAGCGGAACCAGTTTGGCAACCCCCCGAGTTTTCGTTCCGGTCGCGGCGAGAACACTTGCTCGCGATTGTTCGCGCGAGCGCAGCTCGTTAGTGAGTTTGCCTATATACGGAACTTTATGCCAGCGAACAAAGACGTCCTTTGATTTCTGATTGATAATTAATATCAGCCCCCCCCTCCTCTCTCTCCTTGTCCTAAAGTCTTGGTTTTATCCACACCATGCTTATTTCCCTGTCTATAATATGAGCCGGTAGTCAGCTATTTGAGCGTGGATTATCTGTCGAGATCAATTTAGCATCCACTCTCTCTCTCTCTCCCTCCCTCCTCTCTCTCTCTCTCTCTCTCTCTCTCTCTCTCTCTCTCTCTCTATTTTATATATTATTTTATATATTTTACTTTGTATATTTTATGATATTTTATTCAAATTTGTAATTTTGCCAATTGGTAAATAAAGGA
>UXGD01002964.1:0-15601 GCA_900474315.1 Torymus auratus | reverse complement strand
ACTTACACGCATACACTCACCCACATATACACACCCACACATAAAGCGACCGAAGGGTGACTAGAAAACTTAATTGAATTACACTTGAGGATATCTCAATAAGATCAATGACCAGCTTACGACACTTTCCAATAAAAAAGAAATTTTTGTACACAGTGCGATTTTATAGAGTTAGATTTCATGAGAAACCACACTCAACCTGTTTGATGTAGGTGAAATGATTGTTGGCTGATTTGATATCACCAAATCAGCTGATTGATGCAAGTACCAGCCAAATAGAGAATAACCACAATACAGTTACTGAAGAAGCATTCGTTACGCCCGAAAATTTCTACTGTCGTTCTAAAGACAACTTTTGTTATAATATGTCATAAATTGTTCGTGAACATTATCCTAACACCCACTGTCGGAAAGGTAGCAATGTCTATACTGCTATGGATAGGTGAGCTCAAGGCCCATCTCCTTGATCTCTCGTAGCAAAACTTTGAAATAGATTTGCAATCAAAGGAGAAAAGAATAATTGCGCATTGAATGATAGGGGGTCACGATCGTGATGATATTTAAAAAGAATATTTAGACTTTCATAGAGGTTTATTCAAGTATATCTAGAGTTTCCCTCGTTAAAAAAGGATATATAAAAGCATTCAAGGAGTTTATGAGTTTAATGTTTGTAAAAATACGACATAATTATAAACAGTTTTAGTTTTCTTCAATATTCGTCGCATTTTCTTATAGAAATTATTTGAATAAAGTTTTAATACTTGCATTCGCAGCTATAATTTATTTAATAATTTTTCTTAATGATCAGATCAATAAATATTTTTAATTGTACGCCGTTTGTTTAACTGAACTAATTCAATCTTATAATGCGAGAATTCGAGAAATCAAAACGGCAGCCTGCGAACGCCAAGCTACCGCTGTTTGCCGCTATGTGGCGCACTCGAAGAAAAACTCCCATTGGCAACTTGGAACGGCCGAGAGGATATAAGGCCGTGAAATTCAATCGATCGTTATCAGGCTTTACGATATTGCAAGATTACTCTTGCTGTTGTATTGTCTAATAGCCTAAATTGGCTTTTTGAAGGAAACAGGCTGATGTATATCAGCCAGTCTCAATTTATATAAAACATAACTTTCTGTCAAAAAATTTCTAACAATTCAACAACAAAGTTGCATTAAAAAAGAAACCTTCTCCTACACCTTATCACTAACAATATTTCACTGCAAAATTGACGCATAAAACATAAAACGAAAACCAATGCGCTTTGTCATCGCGCACCATATCTCGGTAACTTAAAAAAATAAATAATTAAACAACTGCTAACTCTCTAAAGATATTTTTAAAATGTATTCTAAAAAAACGCAAATAAAACTCGCCGATCAAAAATGCCAATGCACAAGCTATCTGTACCTATCCATCCTCGTGCCAACGATTGAGCGCGCATTTTCAAATCCCTTCGCAAAGCGGCATTAACCATCAAGCTTCCTCCTCCACATCTCTCTCTCTCTCTCTCTCTCTCTCTCTCTGCACACCGGCGCTGAAAAAGCTGCACTGCACGACGAGGGGCGGGATATAGTGTACGTGCGCGTGTGCGTGACTAAACGGCCTCGTCAACGGCGAGGCAAACACTAACGGGGAAATTTTACGAGACCCTCCCCTCCCTCCCTTCTGCACTGGAAGTGAATTCGTGGACCGATAGCGTATATACGCGCGCGAAAGGCGAGTATAGGTACGCCTTTTTACGAGGCAGAAATATCGCGCGCGTGCGCGAGCCCCACTCGTGAACAAGGTACATTATAGATACGCGCCGAGAGTACGACGACGACGGAAGGCTTTGCGATCTCAGCGGAATCTTCTCGTGCGCCGTGCACATACTTTGCGAGAGCCGATGTGTGGCTGTGTATAGGCGCGAGCGTGTGTGGGAGTGTTTTATATTATATGCTGGGGTGTATAATATATACGGAGGATCGCGCGCGGCTTGTGTGTGTATGTTTTTTTTCGGTGTTAATTATGGAAATAGGATAGGGATTTACGGTTATGAGTCTATGGAGGTTTGTTTTGGTTTCAGAGATGGCGTGTACTTCGATTAATTATTACGGTCTTAAAAGATTTAAGATAGACTTAGGTTATCTTTATAGTATAGCTTTTGATATGCGCCATCACCTAATAAGTATTCAAACAAAACGATTGAACGAACGTTACATGAACTTTCGTATTTTATATAAATCTTTTTATTTCTATAACAATCAGAGTTTATTTTTGATTTACCGCATGGAATTAAATTTATAATATATTATAAGTTCCCACGAATTACTGTGAAGTTAAAGATAATTTTAATTTTAAATGGTTTATATTTAATACCGCGATATGGAATATAAAACTGTGCACGTTTGCTTAATATAAAATTATAATTAAATTTCCATACGCGCGTATATTCTTAATCTGATAAATACGAAAAATTAACGCTAATCCTGCACGAAATTTGCGCGATTCTCTCGATGCAGGCATTGAACCACACAACCAGCAGCGCGGCTCTCATTAAAATCTCCCTAAATCAGCAGAAAGAAAAAATACCAACACCAGCGCCCTTATCGGATCACAAGCGCACACAGCGTTCGCTTTAATAACAGTCGTAATAATTTTTCCCAAACAGTTAACCCCACCACGCGCGGCGCATGCGCGGTTCGCGTGCACACACATCGCTGCGCTCGCCAAGTGGTTCCTCGTAAAGTATATATACACACACACACATACAAACACGTACACAGAGAGATAGGGCCACGCGGGGCTTGTTTAAGAGCCACTTGACCGACTAACTACACGCGCCAGCGCCGCCGTCGTCGATGTTCGTTGCGTAATCTTCGCGGAGGGAAGTCGCAATTTCCGATGGCCGACGAGGGAGATAGTAGCGCGAGGGCTTTTACAGGGTCTTTTTATCCAGACGATAGATAGAGACCGATGGTATATCCCGCCTTTTCGCCGTTGACCAAGCCGCGCGCGGGCGCACTTTAAGAGTGATAATAAAGGGGGCCTTTAACGTTTTTGTTGATATTGCGATACTTACGATCGCGAGTTTCTCCCGCGCGTTGTTTTCTCCCCCATCTCGCTGCGGCCACGGGCTTCGCTTTTTGCGATAATATACGCGCCGCGGCGTAAAAATCGTAACGAGCGCGCGCTACCCGTAAAGTATCGCTACCGGCGGTAATTAAATCTCCTTCTGTAATTGATTCTTTTCATCAACGCCAGCAGCGAAGGCGGGGGTTTTTATGATTTTTGCATTGTTAAAGGATTTATATGCCGGAAGGAGAGTTGATGACTTGCCGAGTGTTTGCTAATGCTTAATGCTGAGAGGGAAGAGCGACGCGCGAATAGGAAATTTTATTACAGCGAGGAGTAAGATATTTTATTCGTCCAATTTTCGCATTAAGAGCGAACACGGAAAACATTTATTTCAAAATTTACGATCTCAAAAATCTTTTATCTCTCGCTCCTCACGTGTATGTGGCACACTCTAAAATACTTATACCAAGCGCATACTCGGATGGCTCTCTCGTGGCGCTATTTTTTAAATTTACCGCGCGTCGACGGGTTTCAGGTGAACGAATGTCCCGCATTCAGTCGTGTGCGCTCTTTTACATCATCTCCGCGCGCGCGAGAGAGAGAAAGTGCAGAGAGAAGATGTAAAACTCTCACACTTTCTACCACCCGAAAAGCCGTATTTCAGCTGAAAACTTCGGCGGTAACAGCGCGCGATTACGGGGGCGAGAAAGATCGAGAGCAGCAGCAGCGTCGCCCTTCCAACCCAGATATTTACCTCGGGTGCAGGAAAAAGCTAGCGAGTGCGCGGAAGTTGAGTGCGCTCTCAATTAATAACGTCCCGTGGCGAGTGGCGCGACGACGAAAATTAGTCTAAAATACGCGCGCACGTACGAGTGCACTCGTGGCAGTGACGGAAAATTTTCCCCAGCTATATAGAGAGCGGAGAAAAAAGTCGGCAAGAAGATACGGCAAGCGTGAGCGGCTATACGCTCGATTTGCTCAAGAGGAAGAAGATGGGGGAGAGTAGATCGACGATTACTTCCGCGAGACTGCCTGCAATAAGAGCATTCTTTCAATTTACGGAATGTAATACCGCCTTTAAGCACGTTTGTGGTATAAAGCGCGGCGTTTCTACTCTCTCTCTCTCTTCTTAGCTCGCGAAATCTCATTCTTTCGGGAGCCGTTCCTTTGCGCGCGCGAGGCTATAGCACTCAATGAATATATCCGAATGAAATCCGGCGTATAGCGCCCGCCTTTGGCCCTCGTGACGGGGTATTATCGTTTCAATGAAAAACGGCGACGTGGGAAGTGGGAGGGATTTAGGTCGCGAGAAGGACGTGGGATTTTTTTCGGAGAAGGACGCGGGTAGAGAAGATGAGGGCGGGACGGATTTATCGGGAAGTTTGAGCTATGAGAATTCTAGTTTCCTCGTGCCGGTGTGGAGCTTGATTTTTCGGGGAAGTCACCGTAGACTTGGTGTTAACGATCAGACGTTTGTTTTTAGGATCCATTTTCTGTACGATTTATTTTTCCATTTTCAATGGTTTGAATTTTGGGGTTTGTGGTGCTTTTAAAACTGTAATTTTCCGGATACTAGTTTTGATGACGCAATCCCGTGTAGCTAAAATGTGAGTGTGTTATAGTACTTCCCATTTGTCCTCTGGAAAAATTCGAATAGTACCGAAAAAGTGTAGGATATTATGTTTGAAAAATGCTGTTGATTTGTGTTGATTCCCAAAATGGTGTATCTATATTTGTGTTATTTTTCAAGAAAAAGATTTCATTTTCAATTTACTAAAATTCTTTCCCGCTGTAAGAGATAAACGGGTGCTATAAAAGTATACGACCTCATTGTAAAATATATAAAAGGAAACCGTACCTTCGTGTAACTTACGTATTTTAAGACTCTGTAAATGATTTTGCATGGAATAAAAGTGTTCCAATTTTATATATATAAAAAATATTTTGAAATGATAAAAAAAGAAAACAGTTTATCGTGAAATTCTGAAATTCTCATTGTCTGCAGTGCACGCGCCACAGAAGAAAATATTCATGAATCGTAAAAGAGTATCGAAATAAAGTTCGCCGAAAATTAAAAAAGAGAAAAGAAATGGGGACATCGAATAATACCAGTTTCACCGTCTCCGCGATATTCATGTTGCTAGTCTCTGAACCAGAATACGAATCATGGGGAACTCATTTTAGCTTTGAATTCTTCTCCGACTATATATTTTCTTTTTTTTTTTTTACTTTTATTCAAAGGAAAATTTTCTCCGTTACCGCACTACCGAAACGCTGCTAAAGGTGAAAGAGATTACGTTTAATGAAAACTTTGAAATAGATCTTCATTCAAAGGAGAAAAGAATAATTGCGCATTGAATGGTAGGGAGGTCACGATCGTTATGATATCTGAAAAGTATATTTAGACTTTCATAGAGGTTTATTCAAGTATATCTAGGTTTTTCCTCGTTAAAAAAGGATATATAAAAGCATTCGAGGAGTTTATCAGTTTAATGTTTGTAAAAATACGATACAATTATAAAATGTTTTAGTTTTCTTCAATATTCATCGCATTTTCTTGTAGAAATTATTTGTTTAATAAAGTTTGAAGACTTGCATTCGCAGCAATAATTTATTTAATAAATTTGTTTAATGATCAGATCAAAAAATATTTTTAATTATACGCCGTCTATTTTACTAAAATAATTCAATATTACAATGCGAGATTTAAGGGAATCAGAGCGGCAGCCAGCGAACACCAAGCTACCGCTGTTTGCCGCTATGTGGCGCACTCGAAGAGAGACTCCCATAGATAACTTAGAACGGCCGAGAGGATATAAGGCCGTGAGATTCAATCGATCTATATCAGGCTTCGCAATACAGCAAGATTACTCTTGCTATTGTATTGTCTAACAGCCTACATTGGTTTTTTGAAGGAAACAGGCTGATGCATATCAGCCTGTCTCAATTTATATAAAACACAACTATCGGTCTGCAAATTGCTAACAGTTTAGCAACAAATTTGCATTTTAAAAAAGGAACTTTCTCCCACACCTCACCACCAACAATATTTCACGACAAAATTGGCACATAAAAGATAAAACGAAAACAAATACGCTTTCAAATTGTTTTAACAGCCTAAAAAAGATCCTTTTAGCACCAGTCGGTAAAGCAGCACTCACGGACAGCAGCAGCAGCACTCCCTAAAATCCCCGCGGGGTCAGCCAAGCGACGTTATATTTATCCTCGCCCTACATAGCCCTATCCCTCCACCCTCGTCCGCGTAATTCGCTCTGTATCCTCCCCCTCTTTCCCTCTGCTTCCTCTCACTCCGGGACAGATTTAATTATCGGCGCACGTCCATTACGCCGACGCCGTGCTAGCCAGCAGCGGCAGCGCAAAATGACGCTCTCGCGCCATAATTAATAATTCGGCGCGGGGCCGCGTATACATATACCGGTGGCCGGGGCGGAAAACGTCGAGTCGCTGCTTAATGAATGAGACGGGGAGAGAGAGAACGGCACAGAGAGTCGGGATAATTAAGCGGTACGCGCGCGAGCGAGAGAGACCATGTCGATAAATCGGCAAAATTTCGCGCGCGATAGCAGCGTTTGGCTCAATTGACCCAAAAGTTTTTCGACTGCACGTGCGCGCGTCGAATTTATATTGGGTAGAACGATTTTACGTTATGATAATTCAATTACGCTCCTTTGGCATGAAAGCTGCGCCGCCACCGCGGCAGATTATATTGTGGGAGAGGCTTTGTGTGTGCGTGTAATGGAGCGATGAGTGTGGGTATAGGTGCATATTGCTTGTGGATGGAATTGTTGCTGCTGCTACATTTTTCGATATTTTTAATGCAAGAACGAATTTGCTTGTGCAAGTGGGTGAGAACGAACGTGTGAGAATAATTATTCAAATCGCTGGTTATTCTATATGTCAAATAATTTAATTCTGCTACTTGCGTATGTTTATTCGCTTGTTTAGTTAAATTTCAGGAAAATTTGCAATCACACTATTAATCCAATTAATAATTTATCCAATTTCTATATAATTTCACTAAAGCAGGTATGCGTTTTCATTTCTTTCTATGCTTCGATAGACTGGTAAATAATTATAACTGTTTGGCTACTATTATCTCTTATTAATATTCGAAAACGCGACAAATAATATTGCTTATTTGATGTTAACTTTGTCGATACTCGATGTAGTAATTACATTTCTGGTTATTATGTCAATGCTTTTAATTAACTACCTATTATTTTCTAATTAAAAATTTTAAAATGACTTGCAGTAAACGATATTTGATATAGAAGGGCAGTTTTAATTTGTACACGCTTTTCCTCTCTTGACCAATTAATGCATCGCAGTGCGTTTGCGAAAATTAAATAATAACTTTTTAAGTAACGTGCAATATTATTATGAAAACAATAATAGGGTTTTCAAATAAAAATTATTTGTACGCCTGTTATGATTGAATGTAATTGAAATGAAAACGAATAGTTGAAAATGTCACAATATTAAAATTTAAAGCAACGAAATTCACTCGCCACTATTTTCCCTATTCTGAAGCAGGTAGTTGGTTTTTAAGGCTATAGTTCATTGTGTAGATAGAGTTGACCATTATGGTTAGCAGCTTAAGTGCTAGTAATAAACCCAATAGCCATTCTGTCACTGCCCGCGGCTTACTACCTCTGGCACACTGATATTTATGGAACCATGCTTCACAATTTCTAAGCCTGCGTATAAAAATATATCCGTCGCTTATCGTAAAACGGCGCGGGCTGGCTTAAGCATTGTAATTACGAGATTTAAGTACCGGCATTTAGCTCATTAGCAGTCGTTACCTTGACTTTCTAATGCACAGGTCCACATTGAACTACCGTACTTTAAAAATCCACCTGCCCTTTTTCCAAAGATAAGTATTTAGTTCCTACAATTACCAGTAACGGATGTATTGACAAAGTTGTTTAGTGTAATTGTTGCATATAAGCGCTGTAGTAAACTCGTTATAGTAATATTGTCATTAGTCACGCTTGACTACTTGTGTTTAGGACACTCACGTCGGTCAGAAGGTTTGAAGGGATAAATGCGGGGGATTTTGGAATCTCATTATAGCTTACTCAACTTTAAATGCTCCACTCATAACATTTACAAACCATGTTATATTAGTAGTAAGCAACAAAAAGTAAACCCACAAACTTTGTTTTCAACAAGTAGTTTTAGTATATAATTTAGAGTCTATTATTTAACTAAGGTTCAGGATAGTGAGGCAGCATTGGTCACAGTATATATACATAGTGAATTCATTTCATTACATCAAGTAGTAGGTCCACATTCTCAACAAAGCAAACAACATTCTGCACACTTCCTATCCTGGTTGAAATTTCTCTATTACTAAATAGGTAGAAAGTCAGTAAATAGGAGGAAGAATGGCTGTTTTATACTAGCTATGAAACGATTTTTCCCCTATTATTCGCCCATTTAATAGATTGGAAATTGGAAATAGAATAATATAACCTAAAAATATTCAATTTAAATTTACTCATACACTTGAGGTTACATTTAAGAGCATTCAATTGTAATCGATAAGTTACAAAAATAGATGTAAACAATAAAAACTGACCAAGTGTTTCTTTTTTCACCATTTTTAATATCTTTGAAATAAAAATCTGTAATCTGTAAAAAAAGCTTTCGATTTTTCAATTTATTAAATAGTCGAATAATCTCAGAAAAATCGTTTTATCGCTAGATAGAAATAGCTAAGAAAAATGTCTAGTTTTTCGTAATCCCCCAGTAAAACAAGCTGTTTATCAGTAAAGATATAGAGTCAATTTTTACCAGGATCCATTCCCTAACTCCAAAAATGTCTTAGTCACCGCAATCCCCTTTTACACAACGAGTGAAAGCTTGTTGCAATATACAGCAGTCGAATTACTTTCACCACGGCGATAAGTGCGTTCCCTAAGCTCTCCTCCTCTGATAACGTCAAACCATCTTTCCCCCACGACCTAACCAGTGCGCTTCTCGTGCAATTAACGTCTCTCACTCTCGCGCGACAGCTATTGAGGCCCTGATAAACAATACCTCGCATTTGCCTCGCTCTCATTGTACAGGGTTTCGGAGGAAGGGAGCGAACGCGCGAAATACGCTCCCCCGGCAAAGTCATGCGAATCCCACCTTGCCGTTGTCTGTCTGTCTGCCTGCCAGCTAGTCTATTTCCTTGCAAACGCGCGCAAGAGGTATTCGTCTTATTTTCTCGCCTCGAAACTGCGGCAGTTCTTGTTTGGGGATTTTCCGAGCCGCGCGCGTTCTTATGATTTTAAAGGGGCGATGTCTTGCAATATAAAGGTGGATGAGTGTTTTGTTTGCTGGTGTTATTTGAATTCTCGGTGATTCTGTATTGTTGGAGATAAAGCCTGCGGCTGTCCTTGTTCCGAGCTTGGAGACATCGTTGGTAAGGGGTAATTTGGCGGTATAGTCCTAAGGCTTCGTCAAGAGACTTGAATGTAACTTACAGTCCAGAAAATCCGCAGTAGAAGCTGGATTGTTAATACAACAATTCATTTATCCAATAAATCTCCATTAAACAACGGCTATTTTTATTTTTGTCTCCTCTATTCGTTAACGATTTTCGCTAAAATTTATTATAATCGAAGCCAGTGTTGCCAACCTATCTCATCTCCATAATTAATTAGATCGGCTCAAGTTACCGAATCTTCGCGAACGCGAGCTGTATACGTATGTAACCCAGGCGCTAGCGCGCGCCTATCTCCCCGGAGAGAATGGGTGAATGTCAGGACTCGCTGAGTAGGGTGTAATAGAAAAGCAATCCTATCCCTTCTAAGCCTATCACGCGGCGGATTATAATACTGTGTTACCAGTCGCTTCCTTACACCCCGTGCGCGATTAAATTAAGCGCGAGCGTTCGTGCTATATAGGCAATTACGCGCGCGGTGACATTGGCTTATAGTGGTCCTGGTTGCGTTTCAGAAATTGCTTTTTTAATTTCGCAATTATTTTGTAAATTCATTGGTTGTGAAATATATATAATACTGAAATAATTCAATCTTACAATGCGAGATTTCGGGGAATCAAAACGGTAGTTTGCGAACACCAAGCTACCGCTGTTTGCCGCTATGTGGCGCACTTGAAGCGAGACTTCCATAGGCAACTTGGAACGGCCGAGAGGATATAAGGCCGTGAAATTTAATCGATCGTTATCAGGCTATACGATATTGTAAGATTACTTTTGCTATTGTATTGTCTAATAGCCTAAATTGGCTTTTTGAAGGAAACAGGCTGATGTATATCAGCCATTTATATAAAACATAACTTTCTGTCTGCAAATTGTTAACAATTCAACACCTCCTCTTACACCTCATCGCCAACAATATTTCACGTCAAGCTACAATATATTGAGATATATTCTATAATGATGCGAATAACATCTTGCCTCTACGATTTCTTCATGAATAACGATTCAAAAATTAATGTTTTTTATTGTACATTTCAACACAGCTTATATACAATAATACTTTTCACGTATAAAACGTTAATAAAATTTCCAGTCTCGACTTTTGTTACGTCGAACGTACTCTGTAAATGTAAAGTTGTGAAAAAAATGACTATTCTGAAGTGATATGCACCGAAATCATGAAATTGTACTATTTAAAAAAGTTAATATACACTACTGAAATAGTGGATGCCCAATATTTTGGATTGCATATTCACTATTTCGGAAGTGACCTACTTATCACACCAGAATAGTGATTTTCTTGACTATTTTACATTTCGAGAGTACATGAACATTTGCTTCCGTGTTACATCTCGTTTCCAATTTTCATACCTCCACCTACTAACACAAAAACATCCATTCATCATAAGCATCGAACGAATGTTTAATCCGCAACCGAAAACCACAATACCTGATTACACACCAAGCACACCACGATCCAGCCATACCGTCGAGGAAATCACATCGGAACCGCGCGCTTTTCGCCTGGCTCCCGCAAATCGCTGCGCATCCGAAGTATTCGCGGGCCTTCAAAGAAAGCTCGCTCGCTTTCGCTTACGCACACCGCACCGAAGCCCCAACCGTACAACTACTCGGCATTCCTCATCTCGACAACGTAGCAACAACGCGCGCGCGCCCTACTTGTTGATTCCCCAGAGAGATTTTCCGCAGCTATCCCCCCTCGCCTCAGAATTATTACAACCGCGCGCGCATCGAAGTTATACCTTCGACACCGACTACACAAAACGACCGTATATACAGGCGAAATTTCTCTATCTCCGTCTGTCTCTCTCTCTCCGCTTCTATCCTTCTTTCCTCGTCTCCCTGCAGCCGCGCCATTGTACGTGCGCGCGCAATTTCTCACTTTCTACGTTATGCGCGCGCGCGCGAGAAATTCTCGTCGTAGTCGCCGCATAATGCCATTAGGAACCGAGTAAATTATCTCTTTGTCGAGGTTTCCGTGATTGCGCAGTGTTTCTGCGCCTACACGCCCTGCAGTATATATATATGTGTATGTGTGTGGGAGTGTGTATATATATGTGCACGACGATGCTGCGTTGCGGAAAGGTCTTTGTGTCTATTTTGCGAGCGGCGTTGCCGACTGTTCCTTCGCTATCTCCCGCTCGGGTAAATCTCGTTTCGCCGGGTGTAATAAGAAAGAGCAGCAACGGCTGCTCCTGCCTCGTGTAATTAGTCAGGATCGTGTCGACGAGGCATTTCGGTATTTTTGGACCCCTCCGTACCTGCGATAATCGTTTTTGCGGCGCTGCAACGTTTACGTATATTATAGAGGTTGATTAGAGAAATTGGAATGCTACGCTTAATGAGACGTAGTGTTATTTTACACCGATTTTTGAGAGGAAAAGGGAGTATTGTGTCGCATAACCAATTTATGTTACGTTGATTGCGAAAATCCGGAACGGCAAATTCAAAATTGGTGTAAGCGCAAGTGTGTGTATATATATACATTCGTACGCAGAATTACAATGTATATTTACGTTCCTTTTAAAACGAAATGAAATCGAATCCGAGCTTTTCAGGTCAATTGAATACGGATTCGTATGCCCGGCGCGCGTTTTCGGAAATATGCTAATTTTGTTTTATTGAAAATTTACCGCTTCTATACATCTGCCCGGCGGCCTTTTCAAATTTCCAATTTCGTACGTTCACATTTTTAAATTTTATTGTTTGCCGTGTATTAACGTTATATTTACACGGTTCGCGCTTATAATGAAACATTTGAATTTACAACGAACTTGACGAATCACCAAAAGATTTTACATGCGTATAATATTAAACAAATATGTGCATGAACTTAAACGTCTCGCCATAAATCAATATACGCGAACCAGCAGTAGCCCCTTTCTTTGACCTAAAAATGCATCTTTCAGCAACCATAAAACACGTCAATAAATAAACCCAGCGTGCGCAAAAGTGAGACATCGCGGGATTCAGCGAGCACACCGTAAGAGAGAAAAAAAAAGCCGGATCGCAAAATCGACGCGATATCGCCTATCGCGCACTTTGCAAGTAGCGCAGCCTCCATTTCTCGCGAAGACGCGCGCCGGAAATATTTATCGCGACGTTCTATCGGCCGCTGTAACCACGCGCCGCTCCTCCTTTAAAAAAAGAAGAAGAAGAAGAAGAAGGAAGGCAGCGATCGGCCGTCGTTGTATTTCACTCTCGGCGCTGCTCCTCGGATGCGCGCGCGCGCCTTTTCCTCGAGATTTATCGGCGGGGCGAGGCGGGCTTTAAAGCTCTTCGCCGCCCCGCTGCTGCCGGGATTTTGATGAATTTTCAATTTTTTCACCGAGGCCATTAATTTTTCCCTCTCTCATGCGCGTGGCCGCGTCTCCGCGCTTTGAAACTTTCTTAATGGATCTGACGCGCACTCGCTTGTTGTTCGCTTTTTTGGCTTATGTATAGGCCGCTTTAATGCGAGATTTTCCACTTTTCTCTCTCGCGCAGGCCGCCGCCGCGCAAGTGGAAGAGATGTGTTCCTTTTTGCGCTTGATTAATACGATTACTTTGTGATTTATTCAGTGGCGCGCGAGAGCGCGCTGGGAATATTTAATTATCTCGGCTGCGCGCGCGGGGCAAGTCGCGTTATATTTAAAATATATACTTTTACGCGGCTGGGTGCTGAAGTTGAGATAAAGAAAAATTTTTCTTTCCGGACTTTAAAAGATTACATCTTTTTATATAGTGTTTCGCTATTATGTGCATAAAAGCATTATTGTAAAAGGATTGAGTTTTAAGTAACAACAGCTTTTTTTCTTCTTCTTCTTTATCCTCGACTTATCTAGCTTCAAGTCTAGTCATCTGTTGAAGAGTGATTTACTTATGTATCAAGTCTAATTACTACTTATCTTAATTATTTTAATACTGTTCGGAGAGGGAAAAGTTTCAACGGGGCAAATTTAAAGTTTTCGCTACTATACACGAGGAGGAGCATTCATTAATTATTCATATCTTGTTCTAACTGAATAAATAGTCATGTCGTTAACCCCCTTTTGCATTTGATATGCGTCTGTAGCAGACTATTTACCTTTTAATTAAAAGCCTGTAAATTCAAAGGAATAGCTTTTATTCTGTAACTTGCAGTCTTCATTAAAGAGAATCAAACTTGTAATTTAAAGATAAATTTTGTTATTAAAAATCCTTATCGTTAAAACCTTATAAATTTCGAAATTTTCCAACCTCTATCACCACACAAGATATTCTCCTCAAAATTGATCTCTCTTTGTATAAAATTATACGAGCTGCCGCTAGCAAACAAAAAGAAACCTCTGCTATGGAAATCAATCTCCCAGCGCCATACAAAGGAGTATACCCCCAAGAAAGTGTAAAGAGAAGAAACGCATGCGCGTGCGGTGCACGAGGGGCAATTAGTCCTTCGCTCCTCTCTCTCTTTCGAGCCGTTTATGCGATGCTCACGCGAGATATCGCGACCCCTTCGTGCCCCGGCGCGATTTTCCGATTCCGCGAGAGGAAAACGCGGGCGGATGATATATCGCTGACGCGCGGCCAAAGTCGATAAAGCGCGCGGGCGATGTATGGAGGCAGGAAAGCGGTTTAAATTAGTTTCCGGAAAATTTAGAAGGGTTTGGGGATTTAGTGCGTCGGAAAATGAATTGAAATTTGTAATATGTTAAGCTGTGCATAATTTTAACAGGTGCGAAGAGTCGTGTTACAATTTTCTATTATTCGGTTGAGATGATGTGTTAGGTTAGTAGGAGATTTAAGCAAACTTTAGGAGATTAGTGGCAGACTTGAGCACCTGAAGCCAACTCTGGATACTATCTTTTACTTCTCGAACATGCAGCCATTGGAAGTGAACGTTCGTGGGTCTTGATCTTCAACTAATCTGAACACCCTGAAGTACTTATAGAACGTACGGAGCAAGATTTATCAAATTATACTTTTTGTTGAGTTTTAATAAAAGAAGGTTGCTGTCGCTAATATTTTTTATCGAAAATCTTATGGAATGCTAGAATATTTAATTAAACAAGAAAGCATCATTAGGTTTTTGTTTAATTTCATTATGTACTTTTAAAATTCTCGCAAGAAATTATATGTATATAACTTCCGACTTATTCCTAAAATTCCCAAATTATTTTCTTCTCTCAATTATTCCTTACACTAAAAATGCTAATTCCAAAATTAAAACTCACAAAAAATTACAAGTCACATCGATCACCCACTTCCTACATACACAAAAAAAACAAACCTCGATTAAATTTCTCATCACTTAAGATTTCAACTTGAGAACCCGACGTTCGCGTTCGGAAACTTTTTCTCCCCTCGGTGCCTCTCCACCGCACGTTCTTTTTTTCCCCTGATTTACGCAGCTCCGGATGATCGCTCGGTAAACAGAGAAGCTCGCGCTTTTAAGACATTGCTCTTCTCGCGTGCGCGCGGCTTTTTCACAGCCAAGCGGGACGACCGCGAATGCGAGGGCGCGCAGAGAGTCGAGGAAGGGTGAAAATTGAAAGGCAAAGCCCGGAGAGAAAGAGAGATTTTTAATTCGTTGATGTAGCGAGCGCGAGCGGACGGGCTTTTGGTTTCAGTCACTTAGTTTGATTAAATGCTAATAACGGTGGCAGTCGGGCTGCGCGCAGTGACGATGACGGCTGATTGAATGATGGTGGATTGCTATACTAATCGTGATTGAGCTGTATTTGGGCCGGTTAAAGTGGTAATTACTCGCTGGCATGAACATTGGATGTGTTTTTTTAGAGTACGACGGTTTTATAAAGATTCGAATTGATTGTGATATTTTTTTTTATAGTTTAGAATAACAAAAATATTTATTGTTATCAAACGTAGTAGAAGCTCTGCAGCGAAAAATATAATATTTCAAGCAAAATCAAAATATATTTCTATTTGTTTTAGTTCAATTTTAGTTACCAAAGTGGAATCAATAAATTGAAAAAAAAAGAATGTATTGATATAACCTATATTGTATTAAATAATATATATTCTAGATATCGTGAAATGTCAGTTATCTTTGTTGCATGAATAATAAAGACATTATTACGAAC
>UXGD01002963.1:0-22766 GCA_900474315.1 Torymus auratus | reverse complement strand
TTCGGGTGCAGAAACCGAATAGGATATTAGGTTTCTGCACCCTTTTTATCTGTCTCTATCGGATCTTTTCAACTGGGGGGACAGCGACATCGTTAAAGTTTTCTGCGTTCTTTACATTCTTATCAATTTTATAGCTGGTAAGTGAATTTCAGTTGTAGAGTGTCTGTTTTTTGAGGTTAGGTTTAGTACGAATTGTATAGACAAACAATCAATTGTAGACAGTTTTATCATACTTTGTCTGTACGATCATTGTTTCTTTTATTAGACTGCAGTATATTCTATGAGAAAGGCAAGTATTTTTAGAAGAGGTTATGTCGACTTGAAGCACAAAAAAGGGATAATTTAAATAATGATAGCCTCGCGATGTTTGAAAACTATCGGGGGGCGTAAAGTTAACGTCGAGGTAAGCCATCGAAGCGGTACTAATGGGGAAAACTTTTTCGGGACTCGCGTGACTTTTTTTTTCTTTTCTTGTATACGTACTTTTGAGCGACATATATAGTCGAAAATTTCCGGAGCTAATATATGGTAAAACATGTGGCGGACAGCTGGGTGCGTCATATCGACGCCTACACCTATGTCATTTCGTCTCCGCGCGTGTGGTAGGACAAATTTTTTGGGGGAGAGGCTCATGACATTTAATTAGTTGACAGTAATGTGTGTGTTGTGTATAGTATATATATGTATTTAAAAAAAGTAGCGTATGTATAATAAAGTGTTACATATATATATATATATATTTTAATTAAGAGAGTTTGGACCGAGTATAGCGCGTAAAAATGACGCTGGAATGCAACGTTTCAAAACTCGTAAAAGTGTCATCTACCGTGAAAACAGGTTCGTTAAAGATGAAAAGCATTTATTTGTATATACATTATATATTTTGTACACATATATGAGTCTCATGATTATCAAATGCGCTCTCGCGCGACAAGAAACTCAGTATACACGCGGCTGAAATTCCGTACAAGAATTTCTTACGTCTGTATATTATACAAGATAAGTTATCCCGAAATTAGGAATCATGTAATACGTACACTGAAAAAAATCCTCGCACGGTATATAGATAAATTACCGTCCGCGTAATTGAAATATTTTCCAAATACGCGAGAGTAATCGCACACGAATTCATTGCAAATTAAATCGTTCGCTCTATATAAACGTCTGTCCAATCTCTCGCCGTCAAACGACGACTATCGCCTCCCATTATCTTTTATTGTTAACCGCGACAGAGGTTGCGAAAGCTCCTGTACTATAAAGATAACACGTTAAATTACACACACACACACACACACACACACACGCGCGCGTATAACATAACCTAGAAAAAAAAATTCACACGCCCTACCTGCTTCTCCCCCATTACAACCGAAACAATCAGCCTCCGTGTACTTATGCGGTTATGATCCCGCCGTGCGTTTTTGTCGCGCTTTCTCGATTGCGATCTCGAGCTTACTCTCTTTCTCTGTCGATTCGTTTTTCTTTGACGTTGTGCAGGACACACATATACACGCGGTGCAGCAGTATTATGGTAGCCCCGGATTAGTTTCTTTGCGATGAAAAGCGTGAGTCGAGCTCGATGTAACGATAAGTGCGCTGTAACATGTTACTTCTGTACCATTATTATTATTATTATTATTATTATTATGCTTGGTGTGTGTGTGTGAGAGTGTGTGTGTGTGTGTGTGACATGATGGATAAACAAGGGAGGGATATCGCTACCGTAAATTTTTCAAAAACTCGAATTGTTATTTGTTGTTTCAACGAGGATTTCATCGAGGTTGTTTGTTTCAATTGCGAGTGTTTCGGGACGACTGCACCGCGCGCGAGCGATGATTTCGATGCGCGTTTATAATTATTTATATACCTACTGCTCTGGGAAGGTTCATTCGAATTGCGGTGAGTGCTGTAGTAACGAGGAACATAGTAGTAGTAGTTAGTGTGCAAGATAGTCGAATTATGCAAGCGTTGCGCAGAGAGGCGATTTGTATCTTTGATTGGAATCGCCTCCTCTACTCTCCCTATTGCAGCTCTCGTAATCATTTCCGAGTAAGTTAAAATAATTTTGTGCAATATAGGTGCGCTCGCTCACTCGAGCTGGTAGCTTTAAAAACGCATCTGCGTATAAAAATCCTTTATTTTTTCTCCGTTACACAAAAGCACACATTCTAAATTCCCCCTCCAGCGTCCATTTAATTTCTTTACGATAACGTAATTTCTATTACGTGCATTATACTATAGTCCGGTATTGTCGCCCTCTCTCTCTCTCTCTCTCGTCTAGTCGTTGCGTTGAGCGGATTCGTGAAATTCGCTCGGTTCACAATTTCGCTAGATCGATCCCCACTACTACTACTACGACTGTGTACTACTACGCGTGCGCACAAGCGCGCTTCTACAGCTCAGTACGAAATTATAACGGAATTACGGGTTTATTTCGTGCATGTCTGCAATCGAATATTATTCCAGAAGACTGGAAATTACATAAACGTCAATTCGGCCCGGCCCCTCTCTATAACAATCCGGATGAAACTTGAATTGAAATGAGGGCTGCTACTGAGCTATTGTGAATATAAATATAATAGCTCGCGGGTGAGTGATAATATTGTTCTTTATTTTGATCCGTTTGAGAAAAATAGGATATGTATAGATTCGACTCGCTCGACCTTGTAGTTTATGGAAGCTCTAAAAGCCACTCCTCAAAACATCAATACATATATGTGTATAATAAATCCTGTAACAAGATAATAGTCAGTGCGGGATTTCCGCTGACAGAGCGCTGCGCGATTACGTCAGAGTAGCACAACAGTTGAGAAACAATCCATCGGCACTTTAACAAGGCAGACACACCGCGCGATCACCCATCTTCCCTCTCGTCCTGCGTCTTGCGCGCTTATACGAATAATATCCCTGGCCTATAAATAGCCATCACCTCCTCTCTTCTCTCTGCATCCGGCGAAGAAGAACCGGCTGCCGCCGGCGACGCATCCTTCTCTCTTCCTCTCGAAAAAACCAGCGCAGACTACATAGCAGACCTCCCTGCGCTCACTCACTCACGTCGTCTCTCTCTCGCGCGCGTCTACGTTTGCCCGCAGCTCACATGCAGGTACCCCCGAAATAATAGGAGAGACGAGACGTGTAGGCCAGAGAGAGAGAGAGAGAGACGAGTGCCCCGCCGGCCCCTATTTGCTTAGAATAGGAAGGGAGTGGGATTTGCTCTAGCCAGCAGAGAGAGAGAGAGAGAGAGTAGTTTCGGCTATTCGGGTGAATTCGCGCGCGTTATATACGCCGACGCGAGAGGAGCGATCACTCGCTGACTCTCTGTATATACCGCCGGGCGAGGAGAGCCGGGGGGTTTGTTAACGCGTTTGCCCTGGCTATCGATTTGATTGGATTCCCTCCTCGACGGCTGTAGAGAACGAGAGAGACGGGAGATTCTCCCCCCGTGTAGTCGACGAACTTTCCCCCCGCTCACTCTGTACAGGTCCTTCGGTGTATATAGGAAGAGAGAGAGAGAGCGAGAGAGAGACGAAGGAGGGAGGTATAGGACGGGAGTTTAAAAAGGCGCGGAGCCAGAGAGGAGGAAAGTTCGGGAGTTCGAGAGAGAGAGAGAGAGAGAGTTTACAGAGTCCCGGGGAATATCGAGGGAGTAGCAGCGCTACTGCTGCTGCTGACGACGACGGTGAAGGCAAGTCAGTGAGAACGAAGGGGGAGCGAAGTGCAGACGGTACTTATGGCCAAAGAATTTTGTGATTTTAAAGTTTTTCTTCCGCGCACGCGCTCCCCCGCGAGGGAGAGAGCGGCGAAAAAGCCTTGTTTTCTTGCCTCTATGTGTATATACGCGCGTGGCTGGGTCTATATAAAGAGCTAAATGTTCCTTTTTTCTTCCCTCCCTCTTGCCTTGCGAGCGCTATACGCGGGATTTTTCCTGCGAGAGTATAGGTGGGGATATATCGTTTCGTCGCCCTCTCTACTCCCGGCTCGATATAATGTGCGTAATTACACGCGAGCGAGCAGCGCGCGTTTTACAAAAGGACGAGAGAGAGAGAGAGAGAGAGATGTAGCTGGCAATTATGACTGTCAATCATTATGAGTGGGGAGGGAGGAGATATATATCGCGTGACGCTTTTTAGGAAATTGTTGTTTCGCTTTACTATTATATATATATAAGTGTTGGATATTGTATATTAAAAAATATTTTATATCGTCTCTGCGGCTCTGTATAATATCGAAAAGTTGGCGATCACGTGCGCACAATATAACCGTGTTTTCGCTTTTGCTACATCTTCATAACCGCATTTAAATACTCGAAACAACGCAAACGTTTCCCCCTTATATCTGCTGCGAGTGTTTGCAAACCGCCGCACAAAGGCTATGGGTATGGATGAATTAAAAGGCCTATACACGCGCGCGATGTTATACACAGGCGATCTTCTCTTTCTCTCTCTCCCTCTCTCGATGCTCCAAAGCTACGGAAAACACAGAGCGTCCGGCATAAGGACGATCGCGCACGAGAGCTCGCTCATGGTGATGCAACGCCGCGATTGTGGCGCACGCGAGAGAGCTCACGACTTGGCGTGTTTTTTCCTACATTGTCCGTGGGAGAGAGGAATATATTTTATTCCTTAGGTTATTGTATGTATTTTCAGTAGCTTTCGCTAGCGTATATACATAGATATGGTATAGACTTGGGTGTGTGTTTGGCGTATATAAATCAATCTCGCGCCAACAGCGCAAACTACTGGCTTACAAGCGGCCTGCTTGTCGCGGAATTCCCATAGACATCAGCTTTGCGCGGGCTGTGTCGAGGGAGAGATCATCGCGGCATATAAACAATAATCGCTCAGTGTCTAAACAGCCGTCGTGCGTATAGTACGCGCAGACGTACACGTGTGTGTGTGTATATCCCTTCGCGAAACACTAATGCACATACGTATACCGCCGCCGCCTTATGAAAGTCCCTCTTTGTCTCCCACGCGCGGCATTATGCGCGCATGCGTATGCATGTATGTATGCATCGACGTGTGGTGGTCCCACGGACCGCCGTTCCGCGCGTGTCGTGTCCCGTCTTCTTCTTCTTCTCTCCCTCTCTCTCTTTCTCTCTCTCTTCTTCGCTTGCTCCTTCCCCCCTACTATATACTCTTTCTCTTGAGTGCTGCTGCTGCTCCTTTCTCTCGCGAGGTAGGTACAGTATGTATACACGTGGGATGGGAGAGAGAGAAGAAGGTATTCCGAATGGGTAGTTTTTGTGGTTTGACGATTTGCGCGCCTCGCCGCCGTACATTTATCAGAAAAGGGCTGCTGCTGCTGCTGCTGCTGCTGCTTCGTTTTTCTTTTTTAATCAGAGAGGGCTTGTTGGCTTTACCGCTCTCTTTTCTTTTCGGCTGAGGTATGGCTCAGTTATTTTGGCTTTTTGGCCGTGTTTAAAGCGAAATCGTGAACGAAGGGGGATTGAATTTAATAACGAAAGAAGAGGGGGATTTTTTTTCTCTTCGCTGGAAATCTATGCGCTCGGGATCGCGCGACGTCCATTTGTCATTCGGAATTGATTATCGTCGTCGTCGTCGCCGCTCGTGGAATGTCACTTTCCATTATGCGACGTATTATATTACGCCGCGGCTAATAATTCCTCGTTCGTTAATTCGACAGTTATGAGATAGCCGCCGCCAGCCAACGCCTATTGATTATTATCAATCTAAAGAACATTTCTTTTCAATTTTCAGTTTCAATATATTTATCGGCTTCCAGCAACTGGAGCGCAATAATGTATCACACACACACACACACACACACATATCCTTCTGCACTTTTTCCCCGACTTGGCAGCGACGTGTTTATCCTGGCACTTTTGTTTCGCGGGGGATTTTTAGCGCTCCGATTGATCTTTAGAAATCGGCGAGAATTATTCGGACTCGGTAGTTTTTTGTTCTCGCTCTTTTCATTTATATCATCTCCCGTTCGCAAAGACTGGGAAAGGGAGAAAAAGACGCTTTGTGCATTACTATTCAGAAGTTTTAAGCCTTCTATTTGTTTCCGAAATGAGATATAAAGACGTTTGGGTAGAGTTTTTAGTCCCCTTCGACTCCTGCGACCATTGTAAACCGTATACTCGGAAAAATTTCGCATTTCCTTTTGTGGCTCAGCTATTGCCCGTCCATCTCGCAAACCTTTTAACGTGAGAGAAAAAACACATACTCGGCGTTTGAATATTTATACTTCTGCGAACGACAACTGGGTCATCGCACTCTCTCGCGCATATACAATCCTGTCATGCATCTCGTATTATTGCATACCTACCTCGCAGCCTCCTTGATTAATAAACCACACCGCGACAATTTCGAAAGGCAAATTCTCACGTCCGCCACACACAGATACTATAGATATATACCTATATATATAATAAAATATTCCCTCTTGGCTCTTTTGCAAGACTACGGCGGCGAGAGAAAAACCTCGGAAAAGTCTCCCAGTGTAATAGTACACTGCAGCGCGCGGCATCGATTGATTTCTTCTTTCATAATCGCTCCCTTTCTCCGCGCTCACATAGACTCAGACTCACGTCTATAGTATATCCTACTATATACACAGGTTCTCTCTAGTCAGTCCTCCCCCCTTATTCGAGTATAAGTGAGCGTCCGTCCATCTCTTCGCGGGCCCGCGAGGAACAAAGACGGAAAAGGATCGCATCAACTTTCCCTTCTTATTCTTCTTCCCCTGCAGTGCATATACATAGTACTGCACACTCTGTGCATGATGCGCGCGCAGGACGAAATTCCAGCGTTTATTATATGTATATGAACGATCGTTTTAATTCAAGTTTCTTGTACGTTTTAACTGACGATCTGAAATTCAAATGATCGATACTTATTCTCCCTTTCGCTCGCTGGGTTCGAATATACCGTGAGTCATCGACACTATTCGCAGTCGCGCGAGTTACTATTATGTCCCGGTCACAGTATGGAAATAGACGCGTGACTAATTTTCAAGACGTCGAGACGTTCAACAGGAGACATTTTCTCGTCACGTGCGCATCTGCAGTCTGCACATCATCCACACATCAGCGCGCGCTCCGTCTATAATATCTATATTTGCACAATAAGAAACCGTTTGATTTTTCCGCGATTGGAGATGAAATTCCCCGACGGGGGTATAAATTCTATCAATAGGTATATAGCGCGCCTCTAAAACGACATTTTTTTCTTCCTATATATAAGTATGTAATGTATATATTTTCCCGGTCGTCGTCTCGAGATTAACGCCGCGGTGCAGTGCTCTATACACGCAAGGAGAACTTTCTCGCGGCCTTTGCGTGTCTATATATGTGTGAGAGAGCGCATATACGGCCCTGACTTTGAGAAAGAGAGGAGACTGACCGACTCGATGCTATCGCCCCCTCTCTCTCTCTCCTCTTCCTCTCTCTCTTTGCTTCGTGCGAGCGCGCACGCCGGCGATTTTTTCTCCCTCCCTCTCACTCTCCACAGCGCGCGTTGTTTTTGTTGCTCGACTTGTGAAAACGTTGATTGTATTGCCCGACGCGAGAGAGCAAGCGACCGAGCGACGTAGACATTTCTCGACAATGAAATCTGATGACTCCATTATTTCTCTCTCACTCTGGCTCCCTCGAGTCCTTCGCCATCGTCGTCGTCGTCGCCCGCTCGTTCCCATTGACGTTTCATTGAGAGAGAGAGAGAGAGAGAGACCGAGTCTCGGCCTTTGTGCGATCTCGACTCTGCTGGTGCGAAAATAAAATGCGATTACAGAGAGAGCAGCGACGGCGATGGGATCGCGCTCTGCAACGAAATCACGCACCGAAGAGAGCGAGAGAGATTTTTATCGAATGGAAGAGGGGACGACGCACACGCGCTGCTGCTGCTACGGTAATGAACTGTTTGTGCAAACACACTTATTCAGCGTAATTGCTTAATAAATCTCGAGTTCGAAATTTTTTTACACGCTTATGTTTATCCGCAGGGTTGCTGCTGTGGCACGGGAGATAAAATTTTTCGGATTTATCTTGGAGAAATTTGAGAAATATAAGCGCGCGAGACGAGGGGCCGATGCTGCTGCTGCTGGAAGAGATGTTTAGACAGGACGAGCGAGCGAGCGAGCGCGTAATAAACCCTGAGGAGAGGGGAAAATGTGTAACTTGCCCTCGAGGCCGCAGGTTATAAACTGCCCTAGCCTCCAGGCGTTTATCATTTATCCGGAGGCTTATAGGGAGGGAAAGGCGAAGAAAAATTTTCCGTCGAGACACGCGTAGGTAGCAGAAGGTTATCGCGGCTCGAGAATCTTGACAAAATGTACGCACCGCTGTATATATATACACGCGTCATTCCGCGCTTGCAAGGTAATTAACTCGTAAATTCGCTAGGGGCCCTGCGGATTAGGAATAAATCGGCGATTTTTTTTCGAGAGACCGATGTATCTTGTGCGTTATTTTCTACCCGACAAATTAATTTCATATATTCGCGTATACGTATATATAGAAAGAGGAGGAGGAGAAGGAGGATAATTGATGGGGTTCCCACGGCGCGCGTGTATATACTACTACTATGCGCTAGACTATATATCCTATCCTACTAATTAAACATTTATCCGCAGTAAACGGCTGCTGCTGCTGCTGCGTGATGCGTTAACGAGCAAAAATGGGCGAAACTTCGCACCTCGTTGCCCCGACGCGTGTAACATAAGCGATCTCTCTCCCGCACATCACACGCGGAAATAAAACGCGTAACTGCATCGCATTGTACACACATGGGCTCGAAAAGCTACGCTGCGAATCTGTATATATATATATACACAGGCCGGCTCCATTGAACCTTCAAAAAAGCTACATTGTGCGAATCGCCCGTGAAATTTGTTTTCGCGCATGCAGCAGACTGAACGCATGAATGAAGCTGTATTTCGCTTTTTTTAGCTCTCTCTTCGCTCGCTCAATGGACCTTCGATTCCTGAATAGACTCTCTCTTCCTTATACTCTCTTTTACGGACAGGATACAGCTAGATTAAGGTATAAAGTTTCTCTCTGAAAAGCAAAATTGCGACTTCCTCCCCATTGTTACGCGTTAAAAGTCGAGAGCCGCGCGAGCGCGAACGAACGAGTATAAGCAAGAGAGCGAGAGATGGTATTAAAACCGGCCTCCTCTCTCGCCCAGCCGCATGAGAGTTCTCTTTTTCGCTGGCATGAGAGCCAGAGAGAGAGCACGATTACGCAAAACCGGATCGGCTGACCTTCGAAAACTCGAACGGTAGCGACCTTCCCCCACGCGCCCGCGCCGGAATCCGTACATGAAGATGCTGTATGTGTGTATAGGTATACGAGTATAGAATTTTCGGGGGTGAGGGAGATGGATGGATGGAGAGAGATGGGTTTTCGATCCGTGATGGATGAGCGGTTCGTGGAATATAGGGAACGATTTTTGATTTAGTGCGCCTTTGTGCCCGGTGTGCCTTATATACGAGACACCGGTTATTAGCGCATAAATCTAATGGAGTAATTACCTTCTTCGCTCTAGCAGTAGCGGTGACTCGGTACAAGTTCGTACTATATATATATATATGTATTGGTAAAAACCATTTACGAATGCAAATTCCTCCTCGTGGCACATTTGCACGTGAAAGAGGCGAAGCGGCAGGTATATAACAGTTTTCTATTTTCTGTACACGACTTGCGTCATACATAGAATAATGTCTCGCCATCAACGTGCGCGTGCTCTATGCGGTTTTTCAAATCCTGAAAATCGTTTCGTGTACCTGGCACTGTGGTCGCAAAAATTCGACTGGGCGAAAAAGGAGGGCGAGGAAGAGGAGGCACACACAGCGGAAGCCGACGATGCTCCATGTGGTCCGGTCAATCTTCGTCTTACCTTGAGCTCGCGCTCTCTCTCTCTCCCTCTCCTTCTGGCCCTTCTTCTTCTTCGCTCTCTCGGCATCCCGTATTCCGGCCTCGATCCTCCTCCTCCTCGCTCTTTTTTTTCATTCTCTCATTCCGCTCGGTGCGCGCGCGTATACCTCTTTCTTTCGCGAACGAGAGACTTTTTTGCCATGCTCGTGCTTTTGTTCTCGCGAGATTTTTCTGGGTATATTTATTTATTTATTTATTTAAAATTAAATGGACGATTTCGTCCAATACAAAGAAAAAAAAAATACAAATGAGTTCGGCAGACACCAAAATAAAGTACTTAACGGTATAAAGAAAACAGATAATTTAGTGAACTGTAAGGCTAACAAAATACTAAGTAGATCTACATTAAATAAATCAACAATTGAGATGAGACAAGGGATTCGTTATACAAGGTATACAGAGAGCCTAAAACTACGTTCATGAATCGGCCAATTGACGTGGCGTGTTGGGTAGTTACGGGCAAAGAGTTCCAAAATCTCCGCAGCCTAAGCACAGGCGAGTTAAATGTAAATGAGAGGCCATGCGTATTCTCCTGAATGACGTTAAAGACGCGTAACTGATATTGAGGAGTCCCCATGGTGAATAGATCAGAAACCTCCCTAGAGAAGGTGTAAGACTATATGTAAAAAGTAGATCATGATATTTGTGCATCAGCTGTAGTGGTAAAAGATTAAAACGTGACATTAAGGGAGAATAGTCATGGTCCACGTAAGGCATAGGACAGCCACTCTTGAGTGCTAGTAACCTCACAAGCCGATGCTGGACACGCTCAAGTGACTTGGATAAATACTGCAGTTGAGGTGACCAAATTATAGATCCGTACGTTAAGTGTGGTAAAATAAGAGATTTATATAGGTAAAGAATAGAATCTGGTGAGCGAAAATCTCAAGTAACACGAGAGATGAATCCTAAAAGCTTGCAGCAAAAGAGAGTGAGGGGTAAATAATAATACCCAGATCTGATACGGAGTTAGCCCGAGCGATAGATACACCCCGAAGAACGTAATTGTACATGAATTTGTTATTTGATGGGCTAAAAGACATCACGTTACATTTGTTTAGGTTCAAAGGTAAGCCATTAGATGAGGCCCACGAGACAAGCCTGTTTAGGTCTCTCTGAAGTGCCGAGGCATCCATAGGTGCACAAATAGGACGAAATATCTTAACATCATCCGCGTATAATAAAATCAACGAGTTTTTAACACACTCAATGATATCATTAATGTACGCAATAAATAACAGAGGGCCAATGTGAGAACCCTGCGGAGCACCGGAACTAACTGAGGTACGGGCTGATTGACAGCCAAGAACACGGACAGCCTGACAACGGTTGGTTAGATAAGACTAATACCAAGATTCCACATCTTACTAAGAAGTCTTCTGTGGTTGACCGAGTCAAATGCCTTAGAGAAATCGAGATAGATGGAGTCGGTTTGCGACCGATTCTCAAAGGCATTACTGACCGAATTGGTAAATATTATGAGGTTCGTAATGGCCGATTTACTCTTAAGAAACCCGTGCTGCTGTTCGCAAATCTTAGACAGAAGAAAATCAGAGATACGATTAGCTATTAATGAATAAAAAATCTTTGAAAGAGTGCTTAAAATTGATATTGGTCGATAGTTCGAAATGCAATGTTTATCGCCAGACTTATATATCGGCTGAATAAGTATATGTATGTAAGACACGGCGCAGGCCAGAATTTTTCGTCGTTGTTTCTTCTTCTTTCTCGAGATGTCGTCGCGGTGTCGACTACTGCACATATATAGCTATAAGCGTTTAGATGGTTTATAAAGTTGGGCGTTGAAGTGCCCGAGATAACGAGAGTAAAAGAGCGATTGCGATAGTAGTATAGGTACAGTGTAGCCCGATGGAAATTCAAGTAGTTGCTGCATCGGGGCCAGTTTTAAGTTATTTCGGACGGTAGCGGCGGCGGCGAACTGATAAGAAACTCTCTCCTAGAATTTACCGAAAAAAAGGAAGAAGGAGAAGAGCTAGCGTACAAAAAGAAATACACACACACACACACACACAGCGAAGTATCAAAGTTTTTCAAAGTTACGGCACCCGGGAGTACGGTATCCGGTGATTAATATTAAGGGGTTCCACATAAATTTCGAAACTTACCTTGAGATTTTCTCTCTTTCTCTCTCTCCGTTCGCGTGCGTCGAAACACACACACAGCCTTTTTCATAAATATTTATGCCCGTATTCGCGCGATCAATCGTCGATTTAAATAATCCATTACGAAAAAGAAGAAAAAAAGTTCCGTTGTGTCGCAGCCGTAATAGTTGCATCGATTCTTCCGAGCTGCAATAAGCATCCATCGTAGCCTCATTACCGCCCCCCATGTACCAGCGGTAGTGGCGAGAAAAGACCCTCCTCTCACGAACTTTCTCGCGCGAGAAAAGCCGAAACGCAGGGGGATTTGACTTGGCGGTGGGGAGAGGCCCCCGCGGGCTCGAGACAACTCTCCGGATGCACCCGCACGTATATACAACACACTCTTTTTCTCTCGCCGCGAAATTCTCGGCAGCGAGCTGTGGTCATACGTACGTGCTCTCGCGTACGTATCTCTCTTCTTTCTCTCGTACGTACATACGTCGGCGCAAAGTAGTTGATTATCGATGACGAACGCGTAGTATGGAAGAGCCGAGGTGCAAGAGCAGTAGCATGCATGGGAGCGGCGCGAGGGGATTGATCGCCTTACGTGTTTTTATTACCGTCGAGGGAGCAACAATTAACGAATAATGTGAGGGATAAATAACGTGCAAGAAGTTGAATGTCTTACAGTGTGGAAGGAGACGTCAGTCGCCGCAGCCGCAGCGGGTTTTCTTCACCTAGGGATTTTGCTCTTTTCCTCTCTGCGCTGCAAAAATACACGTGATGTATACATATGCAGCACGTTTCTTGCGTCCTTTGACTTTTCTTGCTCTCCCTCGCTCTCTTTTGCGCGTGTGCGTCTAACTTACCACCCGACCCAACGCAAATCCTCCGCATCTCGCCTGGATTATAAGACTACGAGAGAGAAGAGACGCGGTTTTGTATGTACCTACGCGCCCGCTCTCTCTCTCTCTCTCACGTTAGGGGATTTATTTTATCGCAGAGAGTGTGGTGCTGGTGGCGGCAGCCGGGCATTTTGTAATGGCTGATTATCGCGTTCGCTCGCGCTATAGCTACCGTCGTGACTCGGCTGTAAATTCGCCTAATCGCCCGTAAATCTCTCTTCTTCCCTCTCGCGTACATACATACGTGTATGGATAAAGAAATCGGAGGATTTTCGACCCCGTAGGGAGCGACGGCGCTGCGACGTGCTGCATGCATGCATGCAGTAGTTATCTAAATCGTTTGCTCTCTAGCGCGGGCTGCACTTTTGTATTAATTTAGGTTGTAATTTTTCGAGGGATCGAGAGCTAGGTAACAGCCGTCAGCCCTGCAGCATCGCGTTTTTACCAGAGTCCCTATAGAGATATGTACACGTACAGGATGTATGTAACGAGAGAGTTGTTGGGGTATTGCCAGAAAAGCCCAGCGATATAAACAGGAGCAGTAGCGTGCGTCGTTATATATATACACTGCACATACGCGCGCTTACAGCAACAAGTTGAGCTACGATTCGCCCGTCGCCCCGTCCTTTTCGCAACAACTCGACGATTGTTAATCGCGAACGAGGCTTTTTTTTCGAAAGCTCGCACGTCGAGAGGCTAATTGGGCTACTGCTCGCGCGGTCGGTCAGCCTATATACGCAAGTGTCGCAATAACGCGCGTGTATATAGTCGTCGGGGATGTAGATGTAATCGTCGGCGTAAATATAAATACGTCGATAGCAATTAACAAATAACCGTATCGGCGCGATGGGCGTTCGGCCTAAATGATACATTATATAAACGTTATCTCTTTCCAGTACTACGCGGGACTCTGTAAATCAATTACAGCCGCCGCGGCTTTCGTCAGAGCTTAAAAATTAATTATTCGTCGTGTTATCGTCCGCCCGAGTCTCTAAATCACAGCGACGGTCCTCATCGTAAACCCCGCGATATTTTACAATCCCTGTGTATAAAGAACTCTGCCACATATCAGTTGCTTAAACAATAATAAAGACCGAGGACGACGGCGACTCGCTTTTATGAATAAGGCCGATAAATAAAGTGGCTCGTCGTCGTAGTAATGGCATTAGCGGCAGTAAAGCAGACGAGCTGCCGCCGCGTTGAGTGTGCAGGGTTAATTCATTCCCTCCCATTGTGCGCTGCGCGACTGGCTTAACTCGTCGGCCGGCGATCTTTAGGGCCCGATCACGCCACTATGCGGACCTCCAATTAGATCCTAATTAGGTGCCGAGAGATCGTATAAGATGACGGAACGGGGGCTTATTATCCTCGGTCTATCGTTCTCACGCGCGTCTATATACTTTTATTTACACTGTATTATATTTGGGTTTCGAAAGTGTCGTTCTAGTGTCGCTGC
Organism: Torymus auratus; assembly: GCA_900474315.1. NCBI lineage: Eukaryota > Metazoa > Arthropoda > Insecta > Hymenoptera > Torymidae > Torymus > Torymus auratus. The sequence goes on along the minus strand of UXGD01002963.1, from coordinate 8,402 downwards.
TGCTCTTGGATAATGGCTTTTTTTTCTATACGCCAAGAGAGAGAACAAAAAATAGGTATAACGAGCGATAAATCTGTTATCTTCCGGTAATCTTTATCTATCTCGTTTAGAGCCGCGCTTTACGCATGTGTCCGAGTGACAAACAGTAGTAGTAGTAGTTGTAGTTTTATGTCCCGATAACGCGCGTGCGTGTACACCATTCCCATATTGAATTTCGAGAGGGATATTACAAAACCACCACCACGCTGCGGGCTTATGAATTTCCGAAGGCCTTCGTTTAGATTAACAAACGCTGTGGAAAGGGTAAAAAAAGAAAACAAACATCATCTGGAAAAAATGAAAACGGGTTTTTTTTTCATCATTGTCCTGAAATCGATCCTGCGGAAATCAATTCGCGTCTATATACATACAGCGGGTTTATTCAATTTCGCCGTATGTCATCCATCTGTACTTTTTTCTCACGAACAATGTATCTCGCGTATTATCCCATTAATCGTTACGTTATCGACCTATACAAATTATACGTACATCAAAAGAATCCATCACCTATCGCGTCTTCTCGGTTGTTTATTAACAAAACGTCGGGCGCGGTGCGAATCGATATACCTGCGGCAGTTAATACACACACACACACACACTATAATATACAATGCCTTCTCTCTTCACATCGTCTCTCGGAGAGGTTCGGCCTTATACGCGCAATTAAAAGCCCCGGCGCGGAGAGCACAAAAAAGATCCGATAATCGTCTGCGCGCTCGGGCGCGCTATTACACCGCTGCCTTCGAGAGAGAAGAAAAGTATCCCGCCGTGCGATCCTCCTCTCTGCCCTGGGGCGATTTTCGCCGAATATATACTCTTCCGGGAAAATCGGTGATCTCTCTCTCTCAAGGTCGTTCACCCTTCCCGGGCCAATTACACCTGCAATTAAACGTTAGAGCGCACACATATGTGATGGTTTGCTACTGCTGCTGCTATACTCGCGCGCAAAAACGATTCGGCTTGCGCGCGTCGAATGATTGATGGCGTGTGGAATTTTTTCATGTGTTTTTTTTTCCTCTTTCTATCCCGGGTTTTAAACGTTTCGTTGAATGATTCATTTTCGGGTCGCCGGGATGGTAAATATTTTATTTGTAGTTCGTTCTCTGTGTGTGCTGCGTTGTCCTCTCTATACCGCTGTGGTCTACCCAATCGTTGTTTATACGTCCCTAGAGGCTTCGGACTCAATAGTTGATATCCCCTCCCTCGTCCCGTTCGTTCGTATAGGTTCGGTTTCTCCCGAAAAAATAAAATTCGCCTGCGCGTCGCTGTGTGTTATGAAAGTAGTATTATAGTGGCTGGTATAGAGGAGGAGAAAATGGCGAAACGGGATTTACGCGCAAAAATCCGCAGCGATAAGGGAGAACTGGTTTTCTCTCTCTCTTTCTCTCGGCTGAATTTCGCGCGAGTTATTCGAGCTTTTACGTGAAGAATGCTCAGCGAAAGAAGGAGAGAAGCAGCGAGAAGATGGCCGGATTGAGATATTTACGCGCTACATAAAAATTCCGCTAATAAATAAGCATCATTCACCTGTATACGTGAATATATATGTATATCTCTGTAAGAGAACTGCTTACAATGTTTTTAATGCGCCTTATTAAATTAGCGGGTTTAATGGAGTGAGGACGAGAGACGGTGTAAAAAAACTTGGTAATAAAACGACGTGAAAAAGGTCTGTGTATATATACGTGGCTGTGGTGTATATACTTGGCAACAAAACGCGAAGGAAAAGCGGATGATAAGAGTCATTGACCGCTGGCACTGCATCGCAGAAAAACATGCTCTCTCTCTCTCTCTTTCTGTCTCGCTGCGGGTGTGATAAATTGACCGTCTCGTCAGCAGAGTTTCAATATTAACAACAGCACAAAGGGCCGCATTGTTCGCTCGCAAAAAATAACACCTCTGCATATCCGTCCATACACACACGTTACATATACACAAAAACCACGCGATATTGTTATATACACGTAACCCACTTCCCATCAAATTTCCTCAAAAGGCCATCCGCATCGTATATATATCCCCTTCTCCCCGCTGTCGCGTTCCTCTAAAACTTGGCCACAGAGTGTTGTACCTCTTTTCGATCGCTCGCTCGCTCACGTCGACACCTCGGGGCCCCGAAGAACGCCCGCAGAGAGCCGACTCGAGCTCGTTTTTCCGGAGAGAGAGCGACCTTTGGAAGGCTGCGCGGAAGCGGAAACCCCACCGCCTCGTCGGCTTTATCAATGGGCCGCGCGTAGATAAGAGCGAGAGAGCCTGCACTGCGGTTTTGGAAAGAGAGGAGAGTAACTTCCCACGGCTGTGCGGTTAGGTTGCTGCGATAGCTATAGCACGAGCTGCTGCGGCGCGTTTTTGTTGCGAGAGAGGGATATAGAGAGACAGTGAGGGTTTCTTTGGTTAGTATGTGTGCGGACGAGAAAAGATGGGAATAGTGGGATAGGCGCGCCGGGTGATTCACGCGTTGTTTCGTCTGGGACGAGAGACGATGCAAAAAGAGAGAGGATGATAGTGGGAATTGAGATCTTGCGGATAATGGCCGATTGACAGAGTATAGGTATAATGTTTTTATTTTGAGTTTGGAATTTGATATTTTAATTAAAACGCGCGCGCTCTGCCTCGAGATAACTTTCCCATGTTTCTATAAATATAAATACACTCGATTGAGCCGTATTACAAGCGGCTGGGAAATAAAATCCCGACTCGTTAAAAATCCCAGCGTGTTACCACGGTCGAGACTCTCCGATAACAATACACTCTCCGCAGCTCCTTATCGGGCCACTAAACTTTTAGGATTAATAAAAAAAAAACACGAAAACTGCTGCTGCTGCGTCTCCGAACAACCCAAGAAACATCCACAACAGAGCGAGCGAGATGCATTCGAGAGCTGGTCGTGCATTTTTATTGCGCTTCGTCGTCCCTCCCGGGGGCTGCTGCTGTTTTAAAATTCTTCGGAGGCCTCTGCGCGCGCGAACCGTTACTTTTTACCCCTCGTAAAGACCCCGCAGCAGGAGAAGGAAAACTTTCCCGGCGGTGCTGGGCGCAGGCGTGGAGAGACGGCGCTATATAGCATGAGCGCGCACAATCGTTCATTTTTACTGTGCTCCTGTGATAATCATTCTTATTGGCACGCTCTTATGATTAACGTGTAATGAAACAATCGCGATGTGACGCGCTCGTAGAAAAGAATGGAATTAAAAAGATTATTAACGCGGTCTTCGAGAGAGAGGAAAGTATAGTGCACCGCCCGCAATCCGTTATATATAAACACGCGGTCCAGCCTGCGCAATATACATTTATACTTTATTAATCACTGTGGAAGAAGAAACTTCTTCTCTTCCTACGACCTCCCCACGTATATATCTCGCTCTCCTTCTCGAGGACACATTGGCTCGCATAACCCGGAGCGTGTTATCAATCATTTTTCGCGCGCGTTTGCGCTCAGCCGCCAGGGGGAAAAGAGAGGGATTCGTCTCTCGCGAGCTGAGGCAGGGACTTCTTTTTCAGAGTGAGAGAGAGAGAGAGACGTAATCAAGGGGGGAGCAAGAAAAAAAAAGTACAAAGCGAAGCCGTTTGTATCAATCTCGCGCTCGCTGGGGTTTCGCTTTGAATATAAATATATTTTGAGAGTAGACTGTATGTGTGCTGATTAAAATCTGGATATACATATAATAAAAGTATATATAGTTTAGCCGAGATGATGGCAGTAATCGTGCACCGTGTATATATATGTTTTCTATTACAAATAATATACACTGTATGTTCAACGAGTGAAATTGTATAACAAGAATAATATATATAGTAATGCTCGGCTGCTCGCTGATAAGTAGCCGATAAGAAAATTATTACCGGCGCTTATTCAAATACATGTAACCCACCGGTATACACACTCCTTTACGAAACGATCGCGAACACGAGATTCTATACACATCGGCCAACTGTTATCGAAAAATCAATAATCTAGTGCTACCGGAAGCCCCTACCTCTCCCGTCATCGTAATTATCACGTTGACGAAGAGAGATAGCATTAGGACAGCCCGAACTCGAGCCACATCTCAGAACCGAAAGGACACTTTCCTCCTCACCTTGTGGTCTGTGCGCGCGGTGGCGTCGACGCCCGGAGAGGAGATCGAGGTCAAGTCACATTGCGCGCGCATTGAGACGTATCGGCCCGTGCGGAGAAGGAGACCGCAGTCCACACCTATACATGTACCCACATACATACGTACATATGGACGCGTGCGGCTGATATTATCGCGCGTATAGCAGAGGGGGGAGACACGTGTCTGTGTGCGTGTGTGCGGCAGTGCTAATAATCGGGCTCGCGTGCGCGCTTTAATTTTCCAGGAGGTGACAGGGGCCGGGAAATTCGATATTTTTCGGGACATGTGTGTGTGCGTGCGAGGGAGGAGATTGATGGGGTCGATTTCAGAGGCGACTGCGGTGTTGTAGTGCTGCTCTCGGTGGTGCAGGTTGGAAAAAGTATTTCAATACGCAAGGAGAAAAACGTATAGAGACGATTTAATACATAGTCGAATTCGCTTTGACTAATCACCGGCGAAATTGTTTTGCTTAATTTCTCGCGCCCGTTAAACGGAAAATTATATAACCATAGCGGGAAAAAGGACGCGCGAAACCGTTGATACGTAATTTGCTCGCCACGAGGGACACAAGAGCGCACACTACATCTACGACGTACACGCACTTTTTTATTTTTCCCCCCAGATTACATCTTATTTCGTCCCAGTAGTGCAGCAGCGGCGTTCGCCTTCTCTCCCTTTTCAACCTCACGCTCTCTCTCTCTTTTGCACTTGCGCGTTTAAAATTGAGAGAGAGACCTACATACCGTCGGAAGCAGCGCGCGCCGCCGCGGAATACACAAAACTTCATTTATATTCATAACTCTGAGCGTTCTCGTGTATATATACCGCGAGCGCGTGCGCGCTAAAAGGACGAGATAAAAGCCGTAATGAAAACGGTCTGTATTTCAGCGCTTGCTCGCGTGCTTTTTTCTGCCACCTGCGCATAGCTCTCTCTTTCTCTACATGGCTTAGAAAAGGGGACGAAGAGGAGGGGAAAATAAATAAATAAACAAAATTTAGCTTGTTCCGAGCGCTGTAATTCCCGTCTTCCTTCCTCTCTCTCCCAGCGTGTATACACTCGCGGCGGAGGCGACTAAATATTTCAAAAAGTCATAAAGCGAAAAGGGAGAGAGAGATAGAGCTAGCTCGGTTCTTAGAAAACAGCGAAACCGCATTTTCCGCGCGGTAAAGCTCGCAAATGTCAACGGGCTCACTTTTTACCGTTTTTTTCTCTCTCTTTTTGCTCGCGCATGCAAATGCGGGCAGGCGGCCATAATGACGCTATATATACGCGTGCGTACGTATGTACGCATACGTGTACGTATCGGTCGATTGAATTGAATCGTTGCCGCAGGGACGGAGGGATATAGATAGATAGAGATAGACGGGGACGAGACAAAGCGGCTGCGCGCAGGTATCTGAATTGAATTATCGCACACACGACTCTCGCGCAATGCGAATCCGTCAATGTGCGCGTCAGCTGTTACCGAGAGAGACGGCACGGAATACGCGTTTTTCTGTTATTTCTACGTCATGTGTACGTGTCGCGAGTCGATGTATTTTTAATTCGATGTGATTGCGCGTATGGAGGGAGTAACATATCGGATTCGCCATTAGTTTTATTATTAGAGAGGCGCACGTTGTCTTGGTATTAGGAAGTTTCATTTCTTCGGAGGAGTCGCTACTCGCGACGATGATGTCGAAAAGTGGATTTTACTCCGGCACATCCTTAGGGGAGCGGCGTTGTAACGCGACTCCGTTCCGAGGGGTAGTGTAATATAGGTCCTATATTTAGGCGCGCACGGGTACAGGCTTCTTTTCTTGTTCCGTTATACTTCCGTTATATTATATTCTTTCTTATATAAAATTATAGCAACATTCGCATTATAGGCTTCTATCCCGTCAAGTCATGCTGCGCTCGCTTTGTTAACACGTCACAGCACCAGCCATTGATGTGTATACAACCGACATTTTGCATAACACACATATATTTCGCATCACTCATTAATAAACAACAACACATTATCGCTAGCCCGCACCGCATCATCCGCGGTAATCTCTCTCCAGCTCCGTGTGTCAATCCGTCCGTCAGTCAGACGCATCACACACACACACGTGCGCGCGACCTTTACGATTCAGCGGCCAATAAAACTTATTAATAAACGCCACGCGAGAGACTGCCGTCATATAACAGTGACGAACGATGCCCGTCTCTATCCGTGTACTGGGAAATATCAAGCCGCGCAATTCACTGATCGCGCACCGTAAACATATTTTTAGAATCCTCTCTCTCCTGTGTCTATATACACCACATACTACTTGGGCACACGTGTGCGCATATGCACTGCACACCGACATAAAACGAATTCATATAAGGTTGCCTCCGTAATGAAGTCTCTCTCTTGGCTGCAGGGCCGTTGCCGCGTTATATGCACTGATTGCACAGCAGGCGGCAGCGCGGGCCGGATGAACACATTTTCGAGATAGCGCTTACTCTCTCTCCCTCTCTCGCCGTTCTTCCCTTCTCTCTTTGTCTTTCTTCTCCTTCGCCGTCGCCGCCGCCGCCGCCACCGCCGCCGCTCTTTTATCGTCGTGTGGGTATATATCCGAGCGAGGAGCGAGTTTTGGGAAAAATTCCGTGAGCAGGTCGAGACAGGAGAGCAGAGGTTGAATTTCGGAGCACACACACGTGATGGCCTCGTCGTCGTCGTCGTCCGATGACCCAGAAACGGACGAGCTATACGAAATTCGGTCTCGTTAGAGGTTAAATTGTGCCGGTCGTCGTGAGGTTTCTTTAGAATCGGGAAGCGATCCTGGACCCTGATATAGGACGTTTTCCGGAGTTCTATTTTTTTATATACGTGTCGTAATTATTATTATCATCATTGGAAGGGGATTTTTCCGAGTTTAATAAAGACAAATGGCGGTGCGCGATGCGTCGAATAAATAACGATGATATCTCTTTATAATTACAAATCGCGAGAAGAGCGGTGCATTTTTACGACGAGGAGAAATGTATAACGCGTATTCATACACACGCGTCTCATTTGCGTTATCGCGTATATATACGCCTGCAACGCGGAGGGGATCAGATACCACGTATCCCTTTGCCAAATATACATAAAAGCGAGAGAGAGAGAGAGAAAGAGAAAAAATACGAGGCGCACGTGCACGTGTTTTTCATTCGGCAATTACGGTATCTTGTAATTAATCGTTACTGTATACACCTCGCTCGTATATGCGTCATTTTACCGTATTTCCACAGACGTCAATATAACGACAAACGTGTGTATATGTACACACACATCGACGCATACATATATAAATATTCGATGAAATACGGCGCACAGCCATGTGTCTTCTCAGCAGCAGCAGCAATCGTGCGGATTTTCGTCGGGGATTCGATTCGAAGCTTGCGTCGGGCGTTGGTATGTCCGATACTTCTCCAGTCGGTGGAAAATTAAAATTGCACTCGAGGCAGCTGCCGCTGCTGCTGCTTCTTTCGACGTTCTTGAACGCGCGCGTAGGGAGAGGAAAACCGGCTGCGCGCGCGTCTTTTTCCCCTCTCCCGTCGACCGAAATATTCGCCTCGCTCGCTCGCTCGCGCCTTAATATACGGTAATTCTTAATAAAAATTTTTTCGATTTAATAAAACGCGAGAGATGGGGAGAGAGAAGGGATATCGATTCGCTCGCTGTGTATTTTTTAATTAGTTCGAGGTAGTAAAGAGGCGTGCGCGCACGCTCGCTGACGTGTTTGAGGGGAGATATTTGAAATGCGAACGAGCGGTGGAAAGTGTGCGCGCGCGAGTTTTATTTTATGAATATTAGGGCTGCTCTCGGGGATTCTGCTGCGTATATATAGAGGCAAGGTTTATCATTTATGGGCAATTTATTTTTTCACGATGGGAAATCAGTTGTACTTTGAGGGGGGAATAAGAAGACCGTAAAACGGTTATTTATTGGGTATGAGAGAGGTTTTCGCGTGCAGATATCCTTAAGTATAGACGAGTTTTACTGATTATTCAAGTGTTAGGGTATAGTAATTATAGCAGATGCTAGATGGATGAAATTGCGAAGCGTTATTGATTCAGTGTTAAAATAGTATTTTTCGAAAAAACCGACGGTTTGGCGGGAGTTACAGTCGACACTTCGGCCGATCACCGAAGTTATGAGCAGCGTTGGGCGCGGTTAGTACTTGGATGGGTGAGCGCGTTTTTTCGCTGTTAAAATTTCGTGTGATCGGTTAGGTGTTGATTGTCTTCTCACAAACCGAGCGGGAGGTGTG
>UXGD01002962.1:0-22769 GCA_900474315.1 Torymus auratus | reverse complement strand
GCATGCGTCTAAGTCAGGAAGTCGAAACGTTTTCTAGGTTAGGGCGCGCAACGCGCGCTGTTCAAATCTCTAGTATTTAAAAAAAAGAGAGTTATGTAGATGTACGGCGATATGCGAGTCGATTATTTAAAAAATTCTTAAACTCAAACCGCCGGAGATTCTTGCCGGAGTAACTCAATATGATCAAGAATTTCAAGACAAGACAATAATACTTTTCATATTGATTGACAAGACCAAGACAAGAGATAAATTTTCAAGAATTTACAAGAGCGAGACAATAATTACAGAAATATTGTATTTTCTTGCTCTCGTGCAGCCCTAATCACAGTACTATTGTCAGTAATAATAAAAAACTATTGATATTCCTTTCTTTGAAATCAAAATAATAATAAAAAACATGCTTTAAATAGGAAGCTAATTGATAATTTAGTTTTATAACTCATTAAGAATGAATACACAAGTTTTAGCTGAAGGTTTATTTCAAACGAATATAGCTATAATCCCCAGTACTAAATATAATTCGTTAATTATATTAATCCAATAACCATTATACGATCGCACACCGCAACACTTTGCGATAAATAAACTGTCAATTCCAATATAACGAGCGCTGCCCATAGCGAAATAAATAGTCTCTATCGCCCGTATATATACCTGCGTGTGTACCGTATACAGCGCCTATACTACTTATAGCTTGCGAGTCCGCTTGCACGGGACATCTCTCAGCGCGTATATATGCAGAGAGAGAGGGAGCGGAATACATCGAAGGCGCTACTCTTAATTCTGGTCCCGCGTGCTCGCGTCGATACATCGGATTAGACGCACCGTTGGTTGGCCGGCGTAGCCAGTCGCCGGCGTCGATGCGCCCTGCATATTTTCGTCACGCTCCGGCGCTGCTGCTCGCCAGGTCGCTCCTTGGCGCCACGGCAGCGGCAGCTGGCACCTAACGCCGCGACCTCGAGAACTCGCTGCCGCGTGCGCGGCGAATCGCGCGTATTACCACTTTTTCTGCTTACCCAAGCGCGTATTGCCGTATATTGCTGTTTGTATTATTGATGCGGTGGCGATTTGGCGAGGAAGTATGGCTAATGCGCTGTCGAGGAGGAGTGAGAGGCTATGCTTGAGCAGGTTTTATGGGAAAAAGAAGCGGCTGAATTGGGAAATGGAGAACTTGCGAACGTTGGGTATGAAGATCGTAATTATGAGAGGAACAAATTTTATTGACTCAGGATTAGTTGGCTAAATAAGTTGAGTAATTTTGTATGTATATAATTACCAGGATTTTAGAAGTAAAGTTAAGTTGTAAGTGGTTTATGTGTTTCATATAACATTCATTATTTTATAATCTACATTATTATATTTATAATACAGTGGAATTCTGATCCAGGACTCATCTTCAACACGGTTATCGAACTCTATATTTTTTTTCTTTGCGAAACCCTGCAGCCGTACAGACTAACTCATAAAATTTCCCTTGTAGATAAGAACACTAACGCCCTCGTATACTCAGCCCTTATTAAAGTGCTTGTTTGAATCGGTAAATTGCTATGTGTAACGCAAAAGTTCTCCGTCTGGTTAACTCTAATATACTGTCTTTTTTAATTAAGCTACTCGTTAATATGAGGTTTTTAACCTCTTGAATTCATTTTCTGTTTTTAATTGAAGGCTCATGGATGCTTGTCAAGTGAACGTGCTCCTATAAACTATTTTTTTTTTTTAATTTCGTTTTTTATATAATGAATTATTCAGGGAGTATATCTAGTGTGCTTCATGAAGTGTGAACTCATTATTTGAGTATATTTTAAAACGAGTGAAAAAATGGAATTAAAATTTATTAAATGAAACAAAAATATTGAGATTACTCGAGTCAAAAAACTTATCCAAAATGACACCCTATTTCACTGTCTTTTTTATTTAAAAACAATGCAAATACTTGACTTTCATCATTAAACGTAAACTATATAGAAATTAAAAGTCAATTGTGCAACATGATATTTACTTGCCATTCAAAATAATATGTCTGATAAAGTATTTCTATTTAGTGAAATAGTGGAAAAGCTGAGCCGAGAGAATTCACACAGGAGAACGTTCCTCCACGTATATTTCAGGAATGGCGCTGCAGGATTCTTCATTCGCAACTCGCGGCGCGTCGCTGCGGAACCCTATTCAGAGGTGATACCAAAAGAGCGCGTGTTTAACGCCGCTCGCACGTTCTTTCCGCGTAAATTGCTGGTCTTGACCATCAATTAACTTGCAATTAACTCTAGGAAAAGACTCCCGTAGGGAGGGAGAGGGAGAGAGAGAAGTGCATGCGTGGGCACTTGGAGAAAAGAAGAGTTTTTTGCACTTTGCGCCGGAGAGTTGCATGATGCACGGCGTACGCAAATATAACGGGACAGCTCGCTCTCGCATGGCAAATTTCGAAGAGCTCTTCGCTACTGGATTCTTCGGACTGCGACTACCGTATTATAGTATTTTTGGCTTTATTTCGCACATTCTATATTTACACAAAATTTTTATTAAAAAAAATATACTGTATAAATATGCGTGATTTGCATGAAAAATGAACAATTGATAATAATTTTCTACTCGCTAATTATTATAATGCCGGTTGCGATAAAATGCAAAATCATCCTATATATACCTCATCACTCGAAGCCACATAAAACTCGAACGCAGCACAGAAAACTACTTCCTCCGCGCGCAGCGCGAGCGTGTACATCTACACTTGAGACGCGCTATAATAATCCGCGCCGGCGAATGTTTCGCACATTACCTCGGCTAATGGGGGAACCTCGCACGCCGCCTCGAGCAAAGAAAAAAAAACGAGACAAAACAGCGCCTAGTACAAAAATAGCCGCGCCACGGGCTTACTCTTATATTGGCAGCCGATTCTAATCTTCCCGGCCAAAAAAACAACTGCAATCAGTACCGATAACGACAGCTCGCGTCCGTAATTCAAAAACCTATCCGTCTTCTAAATACACGGTCAGCTCGTGTGTATCTATACTCTCGCTGGAACACAGCAGCAGCCGTCGCGGTTCGCCACCCACATTTCACATTCGACTTGCTCAGCGCGGTATCTATATGTATACACTGTACGACCGCGCGGACGACTTAATTTACGTGGCGCGTTACCGTGGCAATTTATTTACGGATTACGCGCGAGTGTATTGCCATTCCGCAACAGCCGTCGATTAAGGAGAATCTCGAAAGCTTTTCACCCGAAGAGCTGGCGTTAGTCTGCTCCTTGACCTTCGCTAATGAAACGCACGGTGCACTTATATGCACTGGCAGTTGCGCAGTGACCCGTTTCAAACGACGGCTCTATACCAGCCGCGGGACTTGAGAAATGCAGACGGCGTGGATATTGACTTACCGAGCCGCGCGTTGAACTTAATTAGGCAAAATCTTTATTTCACGTGCGGTTCGGAATACCGTAAATGAGCTGTATATTATGTGTGTCGAGTGTAATTTGTGTAGAAGTATATTTTGTTTGTAGTTAGAATCGCTACAATGATAAACTTCTATAATAATAATGTGGTGTCGACGTTACGTCATTGCTATCTTTAGCTCATCCGTAACTGCTTCTTTTACTTTGAGATCCTGTATTCTTATATAAAAACATTCGCACCAGAGTATACAGTTATAATGAATATTTCACCAAATACCATTCCCGTGATGGGAATTTATTTGCTATCCACGAGTATTTTTAAAGAACGTACAAAATTTTATCTAACATCAGGATATTTTCATAGACACATAGAATATTGTAAGATTGATAATAAACGAGGCGGAAAGATCTTTATAAATTATTTCTTCTTTTTGTATGTTAATTAAAAAATCATTTTACAAACATTAATAGTCAAATCCTGCTACAATTGATTTGTCTTCTTATTCTTTTTGCCATGTTGCTGTAACTGCGTATATGCAATCTATCAACTTGTTCTACACATAATCAATTGTTCATTTTACTTAAAATTAAGAAATTATTTATCGATAACAATGTATCAATCTAATACAAATACTGCATCAGCTACAAATCAAATAAAAAAATGATCGGACGAGAAAGATGGTGCACGTTAAACAAGCACAATTGATTCTTAAAAGCTCGCCCATTTCCAGCCAGATCCATCAACCTTACACCAGTACTACAAGTTTTCCTACCAACTACACACGCTCGCCTCGTAGCCCATCACACTTCTCAAGTCCAATCGATCTTTCGACGATCGCATCGTTCGCAATACTGTCGACTGCCTGTATATATATAAACCGTATGTGTGTGTCTGTGTGCATTGCTCCCCGGAGAAATCGCGGAGCGACGCGACACAGTCGCGCGATGTAAGCCTCGTGTCCTCGGCTACCTATATCTCCCATATATATATATACCCTCTTTCAGATTTTCCCGCCGCACGCGCGCGATTATCCCCGTGGGTCCGCTTTCGCGCGGCGGCGACAAATTGACTTTAACAAGCGCGATGCCGCTGTTGCTGACGGCTTCATAAAAGTCATTTCAATTTCCGCGTACAGACGTATACAGAGACACGCGCGAGAGCTTATTAATACTGTGATTTAGGTGGCGTAAAGAAGCACCTCGCAAACGAAAGCTCGGCCGCGCACACGTACATTTTCGCCTTTATTGTACTTACGCCGCTTACTTTACACACGTCTGCGGCTGTATAGGTAATGAAAAGCAGAGTGGAGAGTGAAAATCTATAAGGGGAACCTCAGGATTGTATATGTGGTAGATGTGCATATTAATTATGATCCCGGCATGATCGTTACTTTTATGCAGTAGGTAAATTTTACTAAATAATGGGCTTGGACATGATACCATTCGAATGTAAATTCTCAGTTGACACGTTATGTGAGGGAAATAAAATGTTTCTTCCGGGAATATGTAATTTATGTATTAAGATAATAACTTCGAGAGGCACAATACAGTTTACTTTATTGCTATTAAAAGAGATTAGAGTATATGTATAGGTATGTGCGTGCTATTGCGTATGTCTGACATAATCCTACGCCTATCTGTTTAATATTCAAAGGTATATGTAGCTTCAATTAGTGAGCTTGTTAAGGATATCCGTGGCGTATAATTATAATTTCTAGATTATAGCAATGAAATCAATGCCTTCATTAAGGTATATAGTAAAGGATATAGGAAACATTTATTTCTCGATTAACAATTTCGAAGAACTGTAAGATATAAAATTAATAAAACGAACTATGTTAATTTTTATTTCAATTTCCAAATAAAATAATGAAACAGTATGCGAACTCGAATTAAACGCTACAAAACAGAGAAAATTTTAAACTGGTTTACATTGTAAAGTACAATGCCATTTACTCCATACGTGTCAAGTAAGGAAAACTATTACATGTGTATGAAACTTTAAAGGAGAATAAAGAAATAATTGAATTTAAAAGGAAAAAAATCGATCCAAAAGAAAAATAATATGAAAATAAGTGACGCAAGGCTTGCTGCGTTGATTGAAACCGCTATACAGGCATATAGAAAAATGCCACAACGGTTTTCACGGAAGCTACAGCGAGAAATTGACTAAGCGACGTCGAAATCTCCATCCCGGCGCTTATCCTCTAGCTACATAGACACCACAAGTATAGGCGCAAACTCGCGCGCGGGGGGAAAAATAATTCAAATAGTCATCTAGGATCCCGGGAATGCCCTATCCGAGAATCAGCCTCCGCGTGCGCGTGTCGCGGATGACTCCCTCTGGAATACACACACACACACACACATCTCTCCGAGAGCTCTCTCAGGAGGCCGGGAATGCCGGGGCGCGCTCGGCGTCGATTCATCAATCCGCGGGCTAGCAGCTTCCTCCTCTCATTCCGCGAATGCGCGCATAGCGCGGCGCCTGGACCGTATAAAGGCGCGCGCGCGCGTCATTACGAGAAACACGGGCCGCGCGCAACGTTATCGGAGCATTTTTCTGGACCCAGGCGTATATGGCTATACGTATATATATATCTATAAGTACGTATAAGGTCAACGCGTATATATACCTTCGGCTAACGATTACATCGCGTAGGGAGATGCTAATACCTACGCTGCGCCCGTCGGGGAAGTATTTAAGTGTATCGCACGCGCGGGAGGGAGAGAGAGTAGTAAGGAGCGGCTGGATTTATCGCGCTAATTATGGGCCATCGGGCTTGATGATCTCGCGTATAGTGCAGCGGGAGATATATGTATGCAGCGAGGCACGCCGCGCGTTCTATGGTTATATAGCTCGTGCATGCGCGTGTAGCGGAGATGGCTCACGAGCTTCGTGAGATTGCGAGTGCGTCGTGCACGTCTCATTTTGAGGAATTATTTTGGGGCTCGCTGTACGGCGATATAAACTCACCCCGGTTTCAATTTGCCAGAGGTTATATGGCCCGGGATAATGGAATTAAGCAAATTCGCTCATAGCTAGTCGTACACATTTCGGCAGTAAACTACTGTAGCCGAATGGAGCTTTTGAATTTTAGTAGTTATATATAGTGATGAAATAAAGTCACATTGATCGATCAAAGTAAATGGAGGTTGTGAACCTATATTTTGAAGCTTTTTTAATTAGAGACTCATCATTACACTTTTATTTGCCAATTAAAACAACTATTTTACCAGTAGGAAAATAACAGAAACAAATGATTCCGAGTGATTATTTTCAATTAATTAACATTAGGCACATTAAATAATCCATCAGAGTTTTCGTTTTCAATGAGATGTTTAGTAGTAGAATCGTGGACCGTGAAAAATTCTTGTTTCGATTTGTATCGTATTCCATTTGAATTGAGTATACAGCCTGGAATGAGTCTTATAACCTTGCTACTTTGCATCGCGTTGTAGATTTACCTACAACAAAGAATCTCTTAGATTGCATTCCACGTGTGCGTATAAGAGGCTCGCGCTCAATGGCTCTAACAAACCTTCAGACATGATTTTTTGTTCAGCCGTAAACTGCGTGTTTCACAAAAAAAAATTACTAAATGCCTCGCCAACAATGGACTTTATTGTTGTATATATTTTTCGACTTTTTTTGTCATTATCGTAGATACAAAATTATTTTCAACAAATCAAAATAGTACCCGAACTTCTTCGTTATAGAAATGATGTCACTGTTTTGAACTTTTTTTTTGCTTTCGCATTATTCCCACTTTGATGTTATCTCCAAGATTAGTTCTTCTCAATAAGAGTTGCATAATACTCTAAACGATTGTATTACTCACCCTAAACACGACAACAGAAAATTTAACTTAAAAAAAAAAAGAATTCAAGCGCGGCTCGGTGCATTATTTAAATTTCGGAGCCGCGTAAATTCTGCAGTGGCTTGTAAAGTTTCGAAAATCAAGACGTACACCGCGGGCGAATTTCGAAGGGTCCAATCGAAAGGCAATAAAGTGGCAGGCGAAAAGAGCCCCTCTGACAAAGACCTCTCGCTCACTCGGCGCACGCACTTCATGCAAAAGCAGCACTGCGAAGAAATGAGCGCGATAAAGAAGCTCCTCGCGCACGCAGACAAAAGGCGAACGACACGTTGTCGCTCGGTAGTCCGACGACCGGCTGAAAGGACATTCATCGCACCCAATAAATTTGGCGATAAAAGGACCGGGACGAGGCGCAGCCACGAGAAAGAGGATTTTTTTCGTTGAAATGCTGAAAACGCTCCACTCGAGAGGTGTAGCACAGGCCGTTATCCCCGGCGAAAATCGACAATTTCGTGCCCGCGCGTCTCGCGACATCGATATACCGTAATGAAGGCTTACGCATCACGCGCGCTACTTTTTTTATTCTGGTCTCCGGCGTGCGCTCGGTAATGGTGTCCCCGCGCGTGCGAGCCTCTGCACACGATGAATTAAGCCATTATGCGGACGCCCCACGGTGCGCGAGCTGCGTGGTATAGGTACCAAGGATACGGTTGGGATTGAATCGTGCCGCGTGCGCGTGTGGGCGAGTATGGATCCGGGTGATCTCTGACTTTTCTATTGTAAAATCAGGCGAATTTTTAGCCTTTAAGTTCTGCTATTTTATACCTTTTTGTCCTGGTAAAGTTCTTTTGTGAATATTATTTGGATAATTGTAATGATATTATTGTGATGATATACCAGGTATGTTATTAAACTGTTTTTATCCAAACAAAATTATATTATAGATAGGTATAATTTGATTATTTTAATTTTTCTTTTCTTCGAGAGAAATTTTTGTACCGATAAAAATTTTGAGAGCTCAAATTTTGATCTCTTACAATGTTTCTGAGGTTCCTCAATCAAGAAATAATTTCAAAAATGTATATCCCTATTTATATGTATGTAGTTAAGACACAAAGCGTTTATATATACGAGTATTTTCTTGTTGCTGTGCTCTTTTTATGGAGAATACGAACTATCGCCTCCACGGTTTGCCAGCCATGGAGAAAAAAGACGTTGCCCTTTTCGAATTCACGATGCCGTGAGTGTAAGCAACATAATATCGTGTTTCTTCGAACGTTTTTAATTGCGCGGAAATCCCTGAGATTACACACTTGCATACATAAATGCTGTTTCTTATCAGACATTAGAATTTTATTTGTTTTGCTTTGTGTAGCAACAAAATATTTATTAGAAGAAAATAACGAATTATTCGCTTTTCCACAGGTCGCACAAAATTTAGGTTTTTAAATATTCAACTAAAAAATCATTTTATGGAAACATGTATTTCAATATTCAATAAAAACATTATTAGTAATTGCAACGGTAGTATACAACTATTTATTTACAAAAATACTGTCGAAAACATGAATAGTAAACTATTTCGTAGATTTATATACTGATAGTTCTTATTAACACCTTATAACTTATATTGTTACGTAAAGCTTCAACCAATAGTGTGGATGATACCTTGGTTCAATTTATTTTTTTGATCTTGAGCTATAAATCTCGTGTCACAAACGCATCTAGTTCCTTGGCATTTTTTCCATTGGCAATATGGACTGCAATCATTATAATTGCATTGAGCATATGCTGTAACAAAAAAATTAAAGTCAGAAAACTATTATAATAACTTGAGCGGAATCTAATGTAAATAAGAAATCTGATAAATCAAAACTTTAATTTTCAATAAATGACAGGTCAAAATAAAAGGAATAAAATTAAATTAAATTTTCTAAGTACCTACTGTAATACTTCTTTCAAAACTAGATATATATATTTGTACAAATAAGTTCAACTCCAAAAATTGTTGTTTAACAAATAAATATAAGTTGTTGTGAATATTTAGCATACATATTTTGGGTTTACTGAGATTCATTTTGAAAATAAGATTATCAAAAAAGTTGTTTTATTTTACACAAAGCATTTATTTTGGCAAAATTTTGCAACATTTAATTCATTCAAGTTTATTCAAAATAATATGAAATTTTTTTTCAAAGTAAAAAACTAATTTAACACGTTTGCACTAATATCTATAAATGAAATACCTATATATCAGAAATGAACTATTTCGATTATTCTTTGACGATTGTATTTATGACGGTTTCAAAAAGATAGCATTGAGGTATCTTATTTTTACATACCTTGAACGAACATGATGGTCGCAATAAGCAGAAGAAAATATAAAGATTTCATCTTTGTTCTATTTTATGAAAGCTGCTGATTTGAAAGCTACTGCTGTACTGGCAGTCTCCGGCATTGTGTCGTATTTATATTCCGTGTTCGACTCGGGATTCCCGAGCGTTAATATTCGTTGTTTATTGTACTTCTATTAACCGGGGTTCCCCGCTTATCGCTTCACGCACACTACTATAATGTTTTATTCAATAAATATTGATTTTCCGTATAGTTCCTCAGTTTAATAGGCTGTTCAATTAGTTGATTGAAATATATTTGATCACATGTTGATTCTAAAAATACTTTAGATATTCAAATATAACTCTTAGATAAGATACTGTACACAGATTTATCAAACGATTTTATTAACGGTGCATATTCTTAATTAAAAATATGAAAAATCATATTTTCAGCACTAACTAAAAATTCAGGACGGTAAAACGTACTATATTTTTTAAATTATCGTAAATTTTATCCTGTTTATCGAGCACTAAAAGTTCATAAACAATATTGACACATACGCGCACGCGCATGCACGCACGCACGCTCACATAAACATCCAGACATTTTCTAAAAATAATGTATTTCGTTTCCAAATGTGCTAAACGATATTCCTAACACATTTTCTCAAAAATTTTTTTTTACTATCACAAGTAAGTTTCCTCTAAAAGGAAGCAAAATTGGTATGAAATATATAAATAACCAATCGTTCAATGTTAATAAAAGTTTATGTAGATATTTAATATATTATATACACAATATCCCCTATCGATTTCATGGATATAGCCGTTTCAAAGTAATTGCGATTTCAATCGTAATTTAAGCGGAATAGTATAGAGATTGTTATTGAATCAAATAGTAGGGGTACTCAAACCACCAAAATACTACCAAAAACCATCAAAATAGGCAGAAATCTTCGAACTACTGGAACCAGTTCGAAGATTCCTGCCTATTTTTTTTATAAAACTTGAATAAAATTATATAAATGATAGAATTATGTATTGACATCATCCACATTTTATAACCAATACATTAATTTAGTAAACTAATAAGGTTGGAAAGCTTCCAAAACATTTACGAACTTCATATAAACAATTAAGTTCATGCACTCAAAATCGAAATTTTTTTTTCGAGTTTTTACTCGGAAAAAAACTCGTAAAATGTCAAAAGTTATTGTTAAAAACTTTAAAATGAAATAAAAAGTTTTATATTAGCTTTATATATGTCCAAACATTGCAATTTTATGTGCTGAAGAAATTTTGTTTTCATTTACATGCATTTTGTAATGCAAAAAATAAGACATAACAAAATTTCGAACTACTCGGTTACATCCCTACCAAATAGCGAATTAAAAATATTTTTTTCAATATTTTGAATCTGGATTTTCAAAAGAAAATGTTATGTTACGAATTTTCGAATTTCGTGATTTGATTGGGACTACTATATTGTTAAACACTTGAGATTTTCTGTAAAATATCAGTACTCTATGTATTGTTGTTAAAAATTTTTCTTGATCGTCTCGAATCGTGCGTACGTCGTAACACGTGTACCGTGGCACGCGGCCTTCAACAGCATTTAGTATCATAACAGTCACGAAAAATTCTATTTAGCTACAATGCATAGAATGCTGGAATTTTCAAGAAAACTAGCTCCGGCGTTTAAGAATATAGTAGCCCAAATCAAATCGCAAAATTTGAAAATTCGTTACACAATTTTATGGTGTATGGTTAAATAACAATCTCAATTGTTCGAAAAAAAAAATAGTTTATTGGGATTTTTAATAAAACTATAATAAAGATGAAAATTTGATTTCTTCACAGAAAAATGCGAATTTCAATTCTTTACGCGACACTTTCTCAAAATTTTTTTTTACTATCACAAAGCTTCCTCTGGGCGGAAGCAAAACTCAAGATCTTATTTCTACACAAGGAAATGTAAATGAATAAAAACATTGGTTAATAACCAAACTAATATGAAGAATGTAAGTACTAGTATGTATAGTTTATTTATTATACTATATATCTTATTATTTATTATATCTTAGCCATTACTTATCTCTTAGCCAGTCATAACATTGCAACTATATTATATCTTTTCTCTAAAATCAAAAGTTGTATTCAAAAGACTTGTACAAATAATTCATTAGAAATGTCATCAACGTATATATTATATTCACTGATATAAAACTCTTTCTCACCCTACTAAATATTTTGTCGTGGACAGATAATAAAATGCTTTTATCACTTAATGTGGTTTCGGCAAGACAGGTCGAACCTGTGAGGAGCCCCGTAGATTTGTCGCCAATAATTTTTTTATCAATTTGTTAATAGATTTTTATTGAAAGTAATGCAATACCCATTACTATTTAGGTGCACCTGTTACGTGTTATACTAAAAAATAATCCCATATGCATACAATATATCGATGCCCCGTACGAAGAAAAGCACATCTCAGGCCGTTAAGTACGAAAACTAGCACAACTCACGGTGCGCGGACGAAAAAAAGCACGACTCGCGGCGCAATGACGAAGAAAAGCACAACTCAATCGTTCTTTTATTAGATTTATTTAAATGCTATAATGATTAAAATAAAATTATTTGAGCACGCATTCTCTTTGAGAAAGTAATCTGCTAGTGCAGTTAGCAGCAGTTTTTATTTTTGCTATTCGCAAGCTGTACTATTTATAAAAATGCAATAAATAGCGTTAGTCCTTTCGTCCGACTCGGGCTTTTCTTCGCCCGAGCGCCACGAGTTGTGCTTTTCTTCGTCTGCGCGCCTCGAGTTGTGCTTTTCTTCGTCCGAGATTTTGAGCTGTGCTAGTCTTCATCCAGCTCCGTGAGCAGTGCTTTTCTTCGTACAAGGCATCGTAATAATGTCAATAAATTGGCAGTATTTTTAATGTTTTAATAGCTTCTTATTTGTTCAATGTTTATGTATTCTTCATCTATTTTATAAATATGATTATAGAGTTAAGTTTTATTAGAAATGTACCTGTATATAAATTAATTTATATTTTACTCATTGCTTTTTGAAAGAAACTGTTTCATAAAAGTAAACATATTCAACATTTAAATTTTGATGTTTTTCGATGTTTTTGAGATATCCTCAATCAAAATATGAAATTTAAGAAAACGTGTATGTATTTAAGTATATATATATATTTATGTGAATATATCGACGTATCTCAGCGCGAGGATGAAGAACGACTTATCCCGGCGCGCGGATGAAGAATGACGTATCCCGCCGCGAGGGTGGAGAACGACGTATCTCGGCGCAAAGATGAAGAACGACGTATTTTGCCGTAGATACTGGTCATTTACCATCATTTAAGAGCATCGAGATATGTCGTTCTTCATCCTCACCCCGAGATACGTCTTTCTTCATTCTCGCGCCGAGATACATCGTTCTTCATCTTCGCGCCGAGATACGTCGCTCTTCATCCTTGCGCCGAAATACATCGTTCTTCATCTTCGCGACAAGATACGTCGTTCTTCATCTACGCGCCGAGATACGTTCTTCTTCCGCTCAACTGTCGATATCTATGTATGAAAGTAATATGTGAAGATAAATATTTATTCGTTCGATATAATTTATTTTAATGAATCGATTTTTCAAACACAAGCTTAATTCTTTCGACGATGTTTTTAAGAATAGCTTTTTGATTAACATCATCCAATCGGATTTCAATAATAAATTGAATTTTCCGCAATAAAAGTGTCGAAATTCGAAACATATAAAAATTCTCCATATATTGTTTCCATGAGCACGACGAACTTCTCATCTAAGTATCAGTTTTGTTATAGGCATGTTAAAAAATATATGTACAAAGAAATATAATTAAAAAATAATCACTACCTCAGGTGAAAAATATGTTATTATTATAGTTATGCGGTTCGAAAAAAATCGAAATTTTAGGTATATTTCTTATGATCGAATAATTTTCATTAGAGTTATGTGTTATTTATGTTAAGATGATATTTTAATGCCAAAGAAATAACGCGTTTGTAAAAACATTATTTCCAAGTATCGAAACTTTGTGTCACCTATAACTTATGAATGAATAAAGAATCGAATATTGTTTAAAAAAGATAATAATATTGTTAAAAAAAATATATATAAAAAGGATTTATTTTCTTCAAATTCAATTTTTCCTCCATATTTCGTATAGGATGACTTCAAATCACATGGATGGAGAATAGACCATGTAGATATTTATCTCTGATATGACAATTACCGGCATAATATATATATTAATTTTTAGTGATATATTCGTATAAACTTTATATCGATTAAAAAAGATAATAAAAATTCATAAAAATTCCTTGTCTCTGTATTCCTTGTCTCTTCGGGAAAGCAGTTTCCGTGACGCAGTTGACGGTGGCTTTAATTATTGCGTTAGAAATATAAAGTAATATTACTGTACATATGTTTACAATTGGAACCACGATTATATATTGTTTTGTATCTGTTTAATGTTGTTAAAATAGCAGAAATAATAAAAATCTATATATAAGATAACCCGTTTCTGTCTTATGTTTTTTTTACTTCTATTAAAATTTGATTGTTTGAAGTAATGTGATAAGAAATACTTCTTAGGATTTCTTTTTGTAACTGATAAAACTATAATAACCTTTTACATGAACAAATGTGTTATGAAACTCCGGTATGTACTTTTATATTGCTATTTGATTCAATTTTTGTGAAGTACGGCTTCGATATTTGGTCATTGAATTCTCAAAGGCGTGGGTGGATGATGTTATTTTCCACCTATGACTTTGGGAAGACGAAAATCTAAGGTAGTCAGAATGGAGGAACTTAAAAAGCGACACCAGGCTTCTGAACTATTAGTTGGCTACCTGGTGACAAGATTAGTCAGGAAGAGGGATCAATGTATTTCTAGTATTACCACCAGACATGCGCTACAAAACCCGCTCGGAGAGGCCTGACTGTGAAAACTTTCTGAGGCTGACCTCACCTCAGTCATTGTTTAGAGCACTCAGACAGCAATATTTTCAGCTACGTTACGAAATCGGGAAGATCATCATTAAGGTAACTGACAAGAGCACTGAAGCAGGAAAATCGTAGTAACTATCATATCTAAGACATGGGTAACATTTATCTAAATCAACTTGGTCAAGCAAGACTCAAAAATACCCTGACACCACTAGGCTAAATTGCATTAACCCTGAGGTCTAACAGGAAGCTATACCGCTACCTCCAGAGGAATAGCTTCAGCGGAGGATTGTTTGAAACTACTCTTTGATGCTAACCTCCCGGACTTCCATCTGTTTGATAGGATATTTCTGTATACTCTTGCTGGAGAAGGCCATTTGGTTCAGCAAAAACTTTAAGTCCTTTCAGACTCCAGGGACCGATAGAGTGATCCCAGCCTTCCTATACAAAAACGTTTCTCTATAATCATCAAATCCTTCATCTAGATTTTCAAGACTAGCGTAGCGTTAATACAGGTGTAACGCATATTTTAATAGGAGCCTTCCCAGATGTACAAGCAGGTGAATTATTGATAAGCTGGAATCGAAGCATGCTAAGTTATCAAACTGTTGAAGCCAGAATAGACTCAGCTGAAGCTACCAGCTTGTCAGTAAAGGGTACGCACAAAATGGTATAAACTTCTCCATCATCTGGTGCTTGGTGGCCAGCGTTCTCAAAGTCCTGAATGTTGGGAGATGCTATGATTAAGTCTACACCGATGACTTTCCGGTCCTCATAAATGGCAGTTTACTTTTTTAGTATTCTACATTGAAGCGGCTATGGACAGTATTTCAAGAAAGTGCAATTCCCTAAAATAACCGTATTAACGAACATAAAAAAGCTTTAAGAACATAATCAGAATGTAAAGATCGTATCAACATAATGGTCACTGGCAGAGTCATATAACTGATTGCCAAGACTGCTTCACTTCTTATTACATGAAATTCCCAAATATCAAAATTTGGAACAGAAAGCCAAACTATTTCAAACGGGTTTTATTTAAAATTTTTAATAAACTAGATTCTAAAACAGAGCGCGCTACGTGCGCCTGCATAGCTTAAACTATCTTACCTACTGGATTAGCCAATGAAATTTTTTGATCACGCTCTGAAGTTGGCTCTAAGCTTCAATTCGATATTAAATTGCTATCTCCTGTTTATTATAGGAATACCACTGCGATAATATGCAAAACCGTATGGAAGATGCAAGTTAAAAAAAATTCATACGAAGAGACAATTAATAGACAATAAAAATGATTATCTCGCTACGTACAGCAAAATTGTTTTCTACCCTCCATCCACATTACATACTGCTCACAATCTTATAATACTACTTTATGAGCAGATGAGCAAGGTAACAAAAACAGAGAAAAAAAAATATATATATATCAGTGTATGTCATAAGTAGATAAGTTAAGTCTGAAAACTGAGCCCAAAAAAAAAAAAAAATTATTTATTAAATTTTGTGGATGTGTTTGTATTTAAAATGAATGTTCAAACAAAATTTTTGATACAGAAATAATAATTGTTTATCTAAATATTTTTAATTTTTCTAAATTTGAAAGCTTCTCTTACTAAATAGTAGAGAAGAATCATATTCTAAAGATACGAAAAAATCGGCACACCGAAGGTCCATACTCCGTCATGCTTTTAAAAGACTGACCCATATATATTTATAGGTGACATAAATAGTTTTTGGCTGCCCAAAAGTGGCTTACTAAAATCGTAAACGTTACAAAGTTTCTAACGGAACAATATACCCAAAACGATAACGAACTCGTGATTAGCACTTAAATATAAGTATAAAATTAAAAATCCATTAGTTTGAGAATTTCTCATCCTTATCAGAGATAAAAATGAATCAAGAGTCTAATTGCATTTTTATAACTTGGAGATAAGAATGCATTTAATATATGATACAACTAGTAATGTATATCTCGTTCGCTACAGCTCAATTGTGCACTCATAGTGCATTTTTTATTTAATAATAATATTGTTGTAAACTTAATTCATTCTAATAAATTTATTAGTATAACCTTTCATTAATAAAAAAAATAAATATAAATGTAAATAATTAATGTTTAAAATATTAAAAAAGGTTAATTGAAAAAATGAAAAAATTAATAAAAAGTAAATAAAAAATTCTGATTTTAAATTTACTTCCAGTAACAATTTCTTCTGAACGAAGCTTTAGTATAATAAAAATTTGAGCAAGTTTTTTCAAAGAAGCCATGTAATAATGTTAATTTGTGTATCGCAATACATACTATTACGTTTATTAATGAATTATTATAAGTAATAATAAAAAATAGAGTCACCGACAAAAACATCATAAGTTAGTGCCATAGTGGCTTCACAGAAAAATTCTACCAAGGCAGCTGGTTAAGAAATTTGAAGACTTAATTGTTGGTTTATGTATGATATATAGATTTAACATCGTTAATTCATAGAATTTATTAATTAGAGACATTTATTGAAATAAAATATTTGTATATTTAATTTATTCTATAAAAATTAAACTGCATCATAAATGATAGTTGATGTTATATATATTCAATGAGGTTTATACAAAAGCTTTTAGTCTACTTAAAATATCTATTTCGTATAGTTAGCCAACTCTTGGTTTGGTTCGTTTGTAATAACACAGTTAACATATTTTCCCTAGGTTCTACGATAATACTGTTGACATGTTCGCGTCATGAGGTCGTCACTGTCACGCCGTGGAGCAGAGTAAGACTGCGTTGCGACTTGTGGTAACGAAGATGGCATGTGCGTGCATGATTTCGTTTGTCGAAGAGCAATTTCATCATCGACCGTCGAGCGCGCCTGTTGCGTTCACAATCTTGAAAGACTTAATAATACGAAGACGTCGAGCTTTTACGGTTTCATTAAGCTACGGTAGTTTGACAGAATGGGTCCGCAAAATGATAAGTCAACACAAATGGCTGAGGTCTGCTCGAGTGATAAAAGTGAGTACAAAATAATTAAGACATGCATTAAAGAATAAGATGAGATATCATAATTATCCAATGCGGTAATTACGATATTCCGTGAACTTTAACACTGAGAGTTAAAATTATCTACTCTACTCTGATGGTAATAATAATAAAAATGTTAGTATTTTTTTTCTTTACAAAGGTAATTAAATTATCGGATTCAATAAATCTCCATTTTGGTGAACTGACCTCAATTCTATAAAGAATTTTCACATATTTAGTAATAATTTTTCATAAATTTATAAATATTTTTGATAATTATTGTTAATAATATTATGTAGTTTGCAATAGTAATTCAAAGCGGGTTTAAGCATTTATAAATAAATACGATAATAACTATTCAATCAATACCAATATTAAAAAAAAACTATTGAAATAAATAAAATTTTTATAACATAGTATATAGAAAAAAGAAAGAGAGAAAAGCAGAGAGAAAATAATTTTAGCAAATCTTTATATATATGCATACAATGACTTTCAATTGCAATGTTATCTTCGTAGAACAGTTGAAAAAGAAATATTTATTTGCTTGTTTAAGCTCTCGCGTTAAATATTGTTCAAACTAATTTAGTTTAAATCAATATTATAAAAGGAAAAGAGACAAACATAATTTTCGTTTTTTAAATCAAATTTAAAAATTGACATTATGATGCAATTAATTATAGTTGCATGTAGAACAATTTTTTGTATAATTACTACACTGATAAAAAATTTATTATTATTAAAGAAATATTTATTTGAATAGTAGCAAAGGAATATTCTTTTGAAACAAGTAACTGTTTATTTGACACAAAAAAGGTTTATGTGAATTTAAAAAATAATTATTTGTTTAAAAAAAATATTTCTTCGCTACTATTCAAATAAATATTTCTTTAATACTAATAAATTTTTTTTCAGTGATGTACGACATATTAATAATCAGAAATTTTGAGTTATACATATTTGATTGAAGAAAGTAAGTCACTTATTTATTCTTTATATTTTATTTTTTGCTTAAAAGGAAGCGAAAAAAAAGTTTCCTCCAAAGAAGCTAATTTTGAGGAGGCGGTCGCTGCCACTGGCTATGGAAAATTCCATTATTTGCTGTATTTGGCTATTATTCCTGCCTCGTGGGCTTCTGGATTCGATACATCGACAACATCGATGATAGCTCCATCAGCAGAATGTGACTTAAATCTTACTCTATTTCAAAAAGGCGTATTAAATGCTATTGTTTATGCGGGTAAGAATAAATTATGCTCATTAAAATGCAAAATTTATTATTTATATATTATTGCGCAATGTTCTTTTTATTCTAAAAATGCATTTAGTATAGACCATAATTTAGATTATTTCTTTTAATTTTTATTTCTGCAACGTAATTGGGGCAATATCATACGAGTTTAACTTTGCAGTGTTTCAGTCAATATCAAACTTGATCTTATGCATGTATACATATATGTATGAATTGTCGGTGCTTTGACGATATTAACTAAGAGCATGTGACTTCGTCGCAAGAAACAACTCTCATACATTTTTCTGGACATATTTTAAACTGATTTATATTAAATTAGCATAAAATTTAATTAATCATTAAATTATTTTTTTTTAATTTTGTATATAATATACATTATATATATATATATATATTTTTTTTAAATGTATTAAGAAAAATAAAATCGTTTTATAAGTTTCAATGTAACTGATGTCCTATTGAAATTTAAATTCTGCTGCGAAAAACTAGTCTATCAAAATGTATTCAGTATTTACCGATATCGACTGCTATTATTAAATATACAAATATTTGCAAATGAATAGTTATAATATTCTTTTCGTGAAGTAAAACAGGTGTGTTGATTTAGTTACTTATTTGTGTTGAAATTACTTGAAGTGACATGTCTCTATTAATGTCAAAACTGTAAAATAATTAAAAGACATATTTTTGATATTATGGCAATACAATTATACATTTGGTAGACTGACTATTAAATTATTCTGGCCTTATAGATATATCTTCGGAAATTTCGAGAACATTTTCCATTTAGCTAGGCTTTCTTTTGTGACAGGAAAGAAAAATAAAAATCTTAAGTAATATTGATTTATTTATAAAGATTAATACGTTTAGCATAATAAAGCGACAGTTACCATTAGTCATGCATACTTAAAATCAAATCAGACATTTAATTATTTGAAAATTTTGGGTGTTAAAACTCGGTTCAATGTTTAATGAAGGCAGATTAATTGTTGCCACTGTTATCAACCGACAACGAAAACCTATTTTTTTAATAATTCTTTTCTTATATAAACAAATAAAGATAAGGACAGGAAATTTCAATACTTTATCTACCTGTATTTATTCACATCCTGGTGGAACTCGATTCCATTATTTGCCTATAATAAATAGCAAGTCTCACCAATAATCATGAAAAACTAGAGACTTTTCTTGGCTATTTCTATCCATCGATGAAACGATTTTTCTGATCATATTCATCATTTAATAGACAGAATAATAGAATAAGTTTTTTTGCAAATTTACATTAGCTTATTTATGAGTATATTGAAGAGATTATTTATAAAAAAATTTATGAGATATCAACATTGACCAGCTTTTAGTTAGAAAATGGCTAGTAAGAGGTTTGCTACTGTGGCGAGGCGTGAGGGAGACAGAATCAAATGGAAAAATCATTGTTTTCGTTTGTATTTCCTGAAACAATAAACGAGTTGAATACCAATTATTATTCGTGTTTACGTTTTGATTAGCTATCTTTTTTTGATATTTGGTTTTAAATACATAAACAGATTACAGAGAAAATTAAGTGAAATCATTTTAATGTTACTTATCTCCATTAAATACCTATTTATTAACTTCCTGGCTATTTTTAATAGAGATATTTTATACCAGCGCAATGAAAGGATTATTTTTAAAAAATTGCCTTTTGTCACGATTAAAAAAGTTGTTTTTAAAAATTTAAATATAGACAAAAATGGGATCATTATAACAAATAATAAACAACGTTATAAAGCCTTCTTTTTGAAAAAGCAAAACAAAAAAAATCGTCAGGTGGGCGCAAGAACGTCTCATCTCAGCTTGGCCCGTAAAAACGTCTTATCTTGGCTGAACGTGAACATATGGAGCGCCCGAGATGGGACATTCTTACGCGCCGAGCCGACGATATATTCTAAATTTATTAGCAGAACATGAATTTTAATGTTAGTCGGTGACAATATATGAACGTGGAAATATTTTCATAATGAAACCTTTACAAACTTTTTAGTAATTGTACTTTGAAAATAACTACTATTATAGAATCAAAAGTACAGAAAATATAGGATTAAATTTAAAATTTTATATACTTTATTTGAAAACTTGAATTTCATTTTGAGTTTTTGGAAAATAATTTATATTATTGTTTGTTAACCTTAAAAAAATATGTGTAAAAGTAGAGTATTTCAGGTATTATAAGAAAAAATTATCAACAAAACTTAGCTAGTGTAGATGTCGTTAATTTAAAAAAAACGTTGAAAAAAACACATTTCAACAAATTCTTTATTCACCGAATTTTAATATTTGAGGGCCTATTTTGTTCTTAAATAGTTTTAGTCAGGTTTAAGTTTAAGATGAGCATTAGAGTAATCGAAGCGCACATAATCTAATACTACTTTTATGATTTGAAAGTAATGATATTTATATTTTCGATGTCACAATTCTTATGAACTATTGTATTGTACCTTAAATACTCTAGTTTTACCTAATTTTGTTCAATCTATCAGATAATCCTATTGTAAGCAAGGAATAATTATAATCCTATAATTATTTCCCAATCGCTCAATTGTTTAAATAGAATGACCCGCAGTTTTAGAAAAACTGATCTTTTGGGTTTATAGTCAAACGAGAATATAAATAAAGAAAGAAAGGAGAAACATCGGGAATTAATTTTTCACTTACATTGATTACATAAAAAAATTAATTTTAATCTCAAACAATACAATTTTCATAAGTTTTTTTTAGTGTCAGCAAATTCTCCAGCTTTTGATTCTCGTAGTAGATAGTTTGATAAAATTATAATTTTTAATGTAAGTATTTAATAGATAAAAGCATTGTAAAAATATTAATTAATAAATGATTACTATTTAAGGTATGGTTAGCAGCGCTCTGATGTGGGGCTTCATAGCAGATGCATTTGGACGAAAACCAATTGTTTTTTATGGATACCTTTTGGATGCAATTTTAAATGTTCTGAGTGGGTTATCGCAGAATTTTTATGTTCTGTCAACTTTTAAAATCATCTGTGGTTTCATGTATGTTTTCTAATAAGTATAAAATTTTATAAAAATGTTCAATTGTTCTAAAATAAATTAATATTTTTACAGCGTAAGTGGTCCTTATGCTTCAGTTATGACATATTGTGCAGAGTTTCATTGTACCAAAGATAGACCACGAGTGACTATGTTTGTTGGGTTTCTTATTACCGCTGGCAGTATTGTTGGTGCAGGTATAATTGAAGAAAGATTATATAAAAATGTATGCATTTTAACACCTTCTCGGCTATCAGCATCATATCGTCCGTATGCCATGAATCACATATAAAAGAATCCTTTTTTTCATTTAGTGTAGGGGAGACCGGGGCATTTTTGTACACTATTTTTTAACGGTCGATCATGACCACAATAGACTAATAATTGGCACTTCAATCGTTTCCACACTTAGGTTAGGGCTAGAAGTAAGTAATAGAATAGATATTGAGTGCTATAAATATATATGTTATTATTATTTCTTCTAACAAAAAAAAAATCGTTTTTTACAAAATACCCCCGACCCTGGGGCTATTTTGTACATAGGTTATTAATTTCGAAAGAATCAGGCCTTTTTTTGGTTTCAACATTTTATTTGCAAATTTATCAAAAAAATAAATTTCAAAAGAAACTTAACGACTTCTTTACAATAAAAAAAATAAATATTCGTTTAGTGATTTTTTTGTAATTTACAAAAAAGGATCCAACGTTGGTCTTGTTAAAACTAGACACTCTTGCCAGACTTGTAGCTTCAGGCATGCATTCTTAGGAATCATAATTATTGTGGGTGACGTTTTATAAAACTGGCAAACCAGTATAGTCCACCCTTCATTTCCTCGTTTCAATTCAATGGTACTTTCAACTTGTTAGCTAAAGCTAAGTCATAAGCTAGTATTCGAATATTATGAGGATAAATCCA
>UXGD01002961.1:0-22776 GCA_900474315.1 Torymus auratus | reverse complement strand
CACGGTTATATAGAGACATAAGTCATATATGTTTATATATAGTTCTACATGAAAATATATATAATCATATATAACTACATACAAATCATTTTTACACGGGTACCCCCTTTTATGTGTAAAAAGTGGGATATAATAAGTTTATATTTATGTATTAAAATATGTTTTTTTTTATTTCAGAAAAAAGGTGTCTAGCCCCCTCAAATTGAAACGTTATATGTAGCTTCTTTCTAAGTTCGTCGATTATATGAAAATCCAATGTATATTTATACATAAAATACAAATTTTCATAATTTATTTTATATAAGTATAAAGGGCGCATAAGCGATGGCTTTATGCAAGAGCGCTGTGAGCCGGCGAACCTCTTTTATTTACACGTGTGTTTCAAACGATATTTTGTACAAGCGAGGTGCATAAAGTATTTTATGTCCATAATTACAAAAATGTGTATGTAATAGTTACAACAAAGGAAACAAAAAAAAGCTTATACACCATATGCTGTAATTATTATCTTATCTAAAAACGTTCACTAAGGGAAAACAGAACATATGTGAGATAACTCATTTAGTAGAATAAGGGGCAGCATGTCACGATGATCAATAAAAGTATTGATAATAGTTTCATGATGACACGACCTTTTTTAGGCGATATAGAATTTTAATATTCTTTTTATATATATTTATAGAATAGAATAGAATTTGTGTTAATATAAGAAAATATTATTACTATATACATTCAATCTGTTCTATAATAAAACATGATTCATATCAGTAATTGAAGTAGTTTTTTCACCCTGACCAGCTAAATAGAATCAGAATCGTGTTATTTTTGTAAAACAAATACTGAAAATCTCCACCCACAAACCCTAAATATCACCGGAACAATTTAAATTGGCAATCAAGTTCGGTGAGTGCGATACATGTATTTGGCGTATACAGACATATATATGTATATATAACGTGTTACATTTGAATGCCAATTCACGTTGTTCGCATAGAACACAGCGTTGGTCAGTATATAATACATATTGTACGTATGCTCGATATGCGTTATACAGCCCTTTATTCAGAAATCTCACATTTATTCTCGTTCATAAGCATTCAAAATGTCGTCGCTGACTAGAAACTTAACGGACAGTTAATTTCAAACGACATCAAGACACAAGCGACGTTCTATAGAACAAATTCTGATTCATAAGACACCTTATTTTAAATTTAGATTAATTTAGTAAATACATAGTTTCAAAAAACAATTCTTCTCACCTATATTTATTACAAAAATAGGAATATATTTACACTTATTCTAGCCATTTTTATTTACAGACGATTACACACAAATCCACCAGCAACTCACTCATCATCCATCTCCGTACTCACCTCAACAAGTGCCGCATCACTCATTTGCACTCTTCCACTAAAATCCCAAATCAAAATTGCGACACCCTCGGGCTGCCAACTTATATTCGCATTATTGCAAAGTCCCTCGGGGGTACAGAGCCAGCCGCGCTCGGCGAACCGTAACGCGATTCGCGCGGCGACGACCGCTTTTCGGCGGCGATTTTGCGAGAGCGTTTCGTAAATGTTACGCCAAAAGCGGCAAGAGAACCACGAGCGTTACATCGCTGTTCGCGCGGGCGGACGAGGGAGAACCGAAAGCCTTGCTCAAATAGCGTCGGTGGTTACGTAAAGTGAGGATTCCTTTTTTTTCGAGGCTCCATAGAGCAAGGTGCAAGGGGGACGTTTCATAAAAGTTCGTTTGGAAGAATGACTGCGTTAGATTCGGCAGTTTGGGTATGTGTTACATATACAGATTGCGTTTTCACTTTTGCCCGAGCGAAATTGATTATTATTATTGGTATGAGAAGGATTTTTCTATAATAATTCTCAAAAGATTAATAATAAGACGCCTTATTGTTATAGTTTTTATTACCGATTGTTATATAAAACAACACCATTCCTTCGAAGTCTCAGAAGGCTGAACCATTAAAACGTGACTCGAAAAACTCGACCTTTTAGCGTCATCCATAAAAAGCATCGGAGTCAGAGTAAGCAGCTGCAATTTTGCAAACCGACGTGTAAACAATTAGTTCACCGCGTTATTCTGGGAAACCTATACTTATACGCTTCGCGATTTTTGAGGAAAAACCCAAATTTATCTACCCGACACTTGACGCGATTATGAATATTACAAATGCATGCATATGTATGCAAACTGTGTCACCGCCGCACGGCGTCATCCGCCGAAATTCACTCGCATATATACGTATATATATATAATGTATAAGCGCAATGCGCGGGTGCGTCGCATTGCGTAATAACCGCAACATATACACGACTTTTAGCATTTTCGTTCAATATGTATATGCGCACTACTGTCTTCCTTGAAAAAGTTATACTTTTTTTTTTTTATCGTCTTGCGTAACAGTGGGACGAGTATATATCGACGCATTAAACTTAATTTTTCTCCTCGAAATGACTTATATTATGTAACGATCTAATTGAAACTATAACATTATTCAACGACGAAACAGCGTATAGGGCTGTAACAGCGTATAATAGTTCAAATTACCAAACGCTATATCGAATAGATCGATAAACCCTGGTACCATATATATCGGTTCGACAATCTATTACAGTTTCTTAGCTTATACAAAACAGTCAATATTTACGTACACACGATCTTTGCCATTACTCCAACCATCGTTTATTATTAATCAGAAAAATTTAAAATCCCACACGTCATTCTAGAATCTTTTATGCTTGCAACAACGCATACACCCAATAATTCATCGCTCTCTGACATCTAATCGAATAACGGAAAACTACCCAAACCTTCGGGCTCGTCTTCAATCCGCGTCGCCGTGACCGCAATTAAAAGTTACGCTCGCTCGGTCGCATGAAAAACCCCCAGCAGCGCCTTTACATAACTCTCTATCCTCTACTTGATTCCCTCAGTAGCTACACCAACCTACAGCACACGGATCATCCGCCGAAATTCGCGCATTACGCAAGGACCGTACGCGGATCGAGATATCGCAGCGTCATCGTGGAGGCGGTGGTGCAGCGGCGCTATAGCTGGCGCGTGTATACGTCTAAAAATAAAGCTGCGAGCGGCCCGCGAGAGTAAACACTGCACCGATGCGCGTCTCATCTCTTTACATAATGAGCGCGCCGCGGGAGGTGTTATCGCGCCCGACACCCCCTCGACAACTTAGTATATATAATACTTGTTTTTTTTGTTTATCCGGGGAAATTGACGACATTGACGTAGGAACGGGGTAATAATCTGTGTTTATATACTGATGCGTCGTCGGCGCGCTTTTGTCGCCCTGACCTCGCACGCAACGAAGGTGAATCGCTCGCGCGCGTGCTGATAAGAGCTTTTTCGGGTTATGTGCGTAAGTATATATACTTTTAATGCGCGCGGAAGGTGATAAGACACGACATGAGCTCGCGCGCTAGTCCACTTGTCTATATTTATTTTTCGCGTTATACAATGCGCGCGCGAATGGTAGCGCGGCGCGCAGACACACAAGCGACCGCCGGGGCTTACATAATGCAATTTGAAACTTTTAAGTAATAACGAGCTTACATTATGTGTGTCTGTGGGATATATATATATATAGAGTTTTTCGAAAACGAAGCTGTTAGCGGTGGCGCGCGAAAGAGGCGAGGATTATGTGCTTAGCGCGGGACGCGCGCGCGCGTTTATTTCCACTGCAATTTACATAATGCGGCGCGATTTTCGGTTGACTAGCAGGCGTTGCCGCTTTGGTATACATCTTTTTATGATGATTTTAGAGTTTTTACGACACATTTTTGTTTTTTATTTCGAATCATTTTTTTGGAGAAAAAAGGTAGGTACTTATTGTAAGTAAAGAAGCAATTTACAGCTGGTTTGTTTTGTTGCATAATGATGTACGCGTCATTAATCTTAAAGCTGTTACTGTTTTGTAAAACAATATTTAATTAATATCAATTTGGGAATTCCATTTTTTCATTTATCTCCACGATGATTCTTCTTTTATCATTTTGGAGCGAAAAACTTTCTGAGAAAAGTCATAAGCGAGTGAAGTTCTTCATGAGAATTCAGTCGTTGGGGAAAATTTCGCAGATTAAAAAATTTAACTTTTGGATAGAACACCGTCGCCTATTTCACAGTCTTTAAAACATTGTAGCAAGAAAAGTATTCAATTTACGGTACCCGAGGCATCTTAAAATTTAAAGTTTCGACAAAACTTGACTCATAACTTAGCCGTCCCACCAGCCTGCGAAAACTTTCTTATTATCTTTTAAACACTTGTCAATATTTCGCCACGATGGCCATAAACTCCCCTCCGCCACCCCATTCGCAAAACTTGTACACTCATTCCTCTCGTAACGGTCGCACGTATTCATTCACAAAAGAAACCTATTCTCGGCTGCTCCACATTTGCGTAAACTACTATTCTCTATACAACACTTTATACCCTGGTGATTTCAATTTCTTCTTACAACACATACACACACACGTGAACGCCGGTACACGAGGCGCTTATACGCGCGCGATCTCTCCTTCTGTCTCTCTAATACATATCTCTTTTTCCTCGAGTAGCGCAGCCACGTGTTGCCGGCGGTCGCGTGCGAGACATGTGTGAGTGTATGTGTCATTCTCGCGCACGCTGGTAAAGGTGAGTTCACGATAAGGCCGCGCTTGTTCTTTTTACATAAGAGGTAGGCGCTCGCGCTCACACACATTTGCCTCGCTAATTCACGCGCGAGCGCCATGTATGAAATCGGCTTTGATGAGGTGATTTTCATTTTTTGCGAGATGAGAGAGAGATTTTTTTCTTCTTTTTCTACGTAAAGTGAGCCCGCGCTGATTTGTAAGTTTCGTGCGAAGGAGTTATTTGAATATGGCAGATGGTATGGGTAATGCTGAAATTTCTGGAAGAGAGTAGAATTTGAAATTATTGATGCTGTTGATGAGTGCGCAAGGATGGGGTATAATGGCGGTTCATTGAAGGTAGAAGAGGTGGACGGTGGATATGTCGCTTGTGTTGGAGACGGTAAGTGGAGGTAGGAATTTCACGTGCTGCTGTAGCATGTTCATGACTTTTAATGTAATTTTTTTAATTTACAATGATCCTTATTATTATTCCACACTTATCGCGATTGTCCTCAATTTTTTCTTTTGCTATATATTGTTTTGTTAAAAATAAATTTTCAGGTAAAATGCGTTTGGAATAGTTATAAGTTGCCATTTTACAATGGAATTTTTCTAAATAAATGAAGAAAAAGACTACTCGTTATTTAGTATATACTGTAAATGACAAGACTTATGTTTAATTATTTAGAGATAGTTTTTTATAACCAGAAAGGTTAAAATTATTAAACTGCGGCTTTTAAAAAAATTTTTTTAATTTTAAATAATTAAAATTATTAACAAGGCCCAGAAATCCTGATAAACGCTTCTAATAAGCAGAGATTCCTGTTTTTAGCATTTACAAACTTTCAAAATCGCAAGAAAAACTTTTATTTGAAAATACAGTGTCTGGTATATGTTCTAGCCTTTATGTCATAATAACTTAACTTTTCTAACGCTTCATTAAAATATTATCTCTTCTTCTTAATATGCGAATTTCTTATTATACATTCCTCATTAAATAATTACATGTAATTATATATTTGTTAACACATTCAGATCATCTTTAAATTCCCAATCAAAACATCCACTTCCGACGCAACATCATCCGCATAAATCTCGAACGCCACATACCCTCACCTCACCCAGCAGCTACAAACTTATACTTTGTAGCTATTCGTCGCTATCGGGACGACCGCATCTCCGTCTCTCTCGAGAGCGGCTAATTCCACGAAATTCCCGAATAATTCGTCTCCTATGAGAATCACGAAGAGGGGAAGAGAAAGCGACGTGCCAAGCGCACACACACGACGCTCTACGGCGGCAGCGGCGCTACGATTGCGGGGCGAGGCGCCAAAAAAGCCACACGCGCGCCGCCATCGAGATATAGAGGGTGTGCGGACCATTAAACTGTGTATCACTTGTGCAACGCCGCGACGCGCCACGCCGTTACGTAAAGCGGCGGCTGATGGCCGTTTTTCCATTTGAGGAGGCGAATCGTCGAGGAAGATGTAGGATCAAGGTTGGCAGAATAATCTTAAGAGAGGAGGTATCTTAACGCGAAAGCGTTTAACAAGAGGCGATTATACGAAATTACGAAAGGTGGAAAGTAATTAGGTCCGTTTTATGTAAAGTTGCAATAGTGAAAATTCCACGAATTTTCATAGTGGACGAGCTTTCCATTATTGAACCAGTACAATTTTACTAAAAATTGGTGCAAAATTAACTTTGTCAAGTTGAATAGTGAAAAGTTCATTAATTATTATACTGAAAAAATTTGTCTACTATTGAATCAGTAGAATTAAACTGTAGATCGCAACTTTGACGAGGCTCATATACGTATGTAGTTGTGAACCATTAAGGCATTTTCTAATTGATTCGTAATTTTTAAATAAAGTTGAACAATTAATATTTAATGTATATTTAAAATTAACGAATCTTTTCTTCAAGATGATTTTTGAATTTGAATTAATATTTCTAAATTGCTCCAAAATATTTATATCCAAATTTATGGCATACTCTGCGCCACGTATTTTTACCGGTACATATAAAATAAGCAACATTAATTTGTGGAAATAACGTAAGAAAAAGTGAGAGTACGAAAAT
Organism: Torymus auratus; assembly: GCA_900474315.1. Taxonomy (NCBI): domain Eukaryota; kingdom Metazoa; phylum Arthropoda; class Insecta; order Hymenoptera; family Torymidae; genus Torymus; species Torymus auratus. The sequence goes on along the minus strand of UXGD01002961.1, from coordinate 16,050 downwards.
ATATAACTGCGATAATGCATTTTTTGTCTATATCGTTCGAATTGTGCTCCCGTATCGGTGCTAATCAATGACGGGGAGCATGCAGTGCACCAGAATTAGAACTCGGTTCTCCCGATTACTAATCCAACGAGTCACCCTATAGGCTCTATTAATGAGTCACCTCAGGCGCCAAATTTTTAATACTATCTAATGTACGAAAGAACATTGACATTAAGACGCTTATTTATTCACACACGATCTGAAAGCTATGCTTCTATTAATTGAATTATTGTCGATCAGCAATGGATGGTATAAATAAATCAAAAACTAAAGCTAAAGATGGTGCAAAAAAGACACAAAAAAGTCGAGGAAAAATTATCAAACCCCATAACATGATGATTAAAACAATTTCGGTATGCATAATATTCTTAATGCGGCCGTCCCGCAGTCCATGGGTTTATGAAATGTATTTATTAGTCTATGAAACTACAACTCATAAGTTCATGATCGCGGGGTTCATGGTTCATGGTTTATGGGTTTGTGGTTTATGGGTTTCAAGGTTATAAGTTTATCATATCTACAGTTTTTGCTGAATTTTAAGGTCGAAAATTACAGATAATTACGGATACGGATGGAGATTTTTCATTAATTCTTTTAGTAAAATTTTACTAATCCAATCGTGGGAAACTTGTTAACAATGAAAATTAGTGGAATTTTCAATATTGAAACTTTTGAGAGGTGCTTGATATGATGACATTTTTATTTCAAGACGTGATTAAGATATAAACCCAATCTTATATAAACACACATGTATACAATGAAATTTTCAATAAACTTACATATTGCCAAAATTGATCAACATTTATTATTTTAAAACGATTTGAAGCCTTAACTAGTGATATTATGCAAATCAATAAAAACATATTACGTAGAAAAATTTTTGTAAATAAAAGTACGTTATTTTTATTTTTGCAAATAAATTTATTCGAAATATTAACTGAAATTCGCTCGTCTAGTGTTTCCAGAATTATCGAGTATTAATATTCAAAAAGTCCGTTGCACAACATTTTCCTCTACTAAATGTAAAATTCATTACAGAGGCAGTTTTGAAGCTTATCACGGATTACGAGGCAGCTGTTGAAGAAAATGTGTCACAGGGCTAAAAGTTAACTGCAAGCTTACTAGTATAACAACTGCTTATATAAACAGCCCGTAAAAATACTAGCGCGTTTAAACTCAATTTAAACCTTTATACGACGCGAAAAATGAAAAGTATTTTTTAAACATTACATTACATCATGCGTATAAATTCCAAATAATTTTCACAATTTTAAAATCATTCACAGCATTAAAAATCATTAAGTTTCGATTACAGCTAATCAAGACATTTGCGCCTAACTAAGAAATATTCAAAAAGAAGCCGCATCCATCCATGAAATAATCCTCAAGGAAAAAAAAAATATCGAAACACACTCTCGCGTCTAATTTCTGCGCGAGCGCGCGCCACATCACATGCGCGAGGCTCACACACAAACGAGGAGGGAATTAGATAAAAGGTCGCGGTTACGTGAGGACTGTGATCCAGAGAAAACGCTCGAGCGCGCGCGTGCGCGCACGTACATAATGCCGTTTTAGCTTCGTAAAACTTTGCAACGACGTCGCAACTCACTCCACATAACACCCGGGCATACATATATACACAGTAGCCGAGAGGTTACATCGAACTTCTAATTGCCATTGATGTATATCGGCGCAGATGCGCGCGTGGTATCACCAATGCCGCTTTGTATAACTATCCTGTTTTCCGCGCGCAAAGCTTGATGTTCGCACTGATTTTGAAAGATTGCTGTAGAGGCAGCTTTTTCTGAGTATTATTGACGTTGCTAATTTCTGATCGTTTGGATAAGAATACTGGGTAGTGGATTTTTTTAGAATCTCTCGGTATTTTTAGAACTTTTGCATTTTATGGAATTGTCGGGGTATATATGAGTTGATTTGTTTGTATCGAAGTTAATTCTATCATAGTTCATTACATGGTTAATTAGCGAGTTCATTAGTTCTCAATGAAAAAAAAATACCTTATCTAATAATCGTTCCTGTAATATCTGACACGTGTGCTATAAAATACTGTATGAACAGGTTTATAAACGTCCCCGTGTTAATTGAACTTTATGTAAAAACTACACGTGTAGTCAATACAACTCGAGAAAACTACTATAGGCGTGAATACATGAATAATACAATTAGAGCAGCTATTTTAAAATTATATATTATTAAACTACGATGTTTTAATAGCTATTCATATCGATTTTTTCATCCATAATCATTTTTAATAAAATCCTTAAGTTGTCAAAACATGACTTTGAAGTGAATTAGCGATTTAAAATCAATGCGAAACAAGAAAATCTGCATCTCGGCCCGATTGATCTTGAAAGGAGTATTTGATATTCAAGTGTAACTGTCTTAAAAAAGTCAGCTCTTTCTGGAATAATGTATACCAGTCTCGCGTTTAACCTGAACTCAAAATTTCTTTCATTGGAATTAATCTACAATTCAAACGCTGATCTTCGCTAAATTGGCATTGAGACAATATTCACATTGTCAACAACCGTTAGAGCCGTTCCAAGAAAACGATCCGAAATAACAGATTACGACTTTCTTCACCAAACCCGCAAGCTCACGATATATACTACAATAGTCGCCCTGCACCACACCCCGTGCAGACTTATTTCTCTCTCCGAACCTATACTCGTGTGCCACCAAGCGATTGCCACCGTTGAACTTTACATAACTGTATACCCACATACGTACAATACGGACAGCAGTATTAACGAAAAGATAAAGGACGATACGTAGTGAGAAAGAAAGAAATCACAGATTTATTTTCCAATAAGAAACTCTTTTATAACGAATTGATAATCTATGTGTACTAAGGATGTTATATCCTACGAATAATGTATTTTTTATTGCGGGAATAAGTTGCCCACGTAGCTGGCCATCTAGCGACATTTAACAGAGTTATATAGGATAGCAAATCATGAAGTATATAAGATGATAAAACAATGTTTCACATGTTTAACGAAAACTTTTTTTTCAGAAACTACTTGATTAACTAAAGAAGTCGATTCATTATTGCTACCAATGTCATATATCCACTTAAAACTTTCTCTTCGGATGTGAACAATTGCAAACTAGAAATATCTATATATCTTGACAGATTTTTCATAGACATATTCGTGCGCATAGAATATTTCCTAAACACTATAATTTAAAATTCATCATTAAAACGTATTGTACGCATTGTACACAGACCCACACGCGTATAATACGGACACACAAAAGTTACGACGCGCGTGCGACTTCTCGCGGGGGAATCAGAGCACACGCGCACGGTAGAGCCACAGCGGCTCGCTTTATATAATCGCAGATTGTGTTAAATGAGCCTTCGCTCTTTGTGTCCGAGCGCGAGTAGTAGCAGAAGCGACGATCTTCCATTTAATATCCATGCGGTTCATGTGTTGTCGACGGCGGAGTGGAGTTGGCTTTGTAGATAATAATATGTGGGTATGATGAGATCGTATGGTTCCGGAATATGCGTGTGGGATGATGAGGTCTATGGGGGGACTCGTTAGGAAAGTTGAGAGTTATTTTTGGACTCGTCTATAGATGGTTTTAGGTAGGATGGGTGGGCTTTAATTTAATGTGTTTTACAGAAATGGCGGGATTTGATGTAATAGTGTAGTTTGGTCAGTTATTATACTTGCACTGAGAAAAATTATCTAATAAAAAGTACTATAATACACAGTAATGTCGTGATATACGTGCAATGTCAAAATAATTACTATATGTTTTTATAGTAAAAATTGTTATGTACATAGTAAATATTACTTAACACATACGAAGTTTTTACTATAAAACGTAGTAGTTATTTTGATATTGCAAGTATGTCCCAACGTTCTTATCTATTAAGTACTTTTTATTAAATCATTTTTCTCAGTGTGTGATGCGGAATAGTTCAGAAACGGAAACAATGCATTCCGAACGTTTTATAAAACGGTTCAGCACGTGTAGCTAATATTTAATTAATACTGGGATCTTGTGTAAGCGTAATTAGATAAATTAGACTCAATACAGATGCATGAAAAAGCGAACTAATGAAGTTTCAAGCAACGAAATTACATGAATCACAGATATAATTTAGTGCTAACGATTGCACAATAATTGTATCACTATTATGAATTTGAATGTTAATCCGTAATTGATTACTTGTCTATCAAAGTCTTTTTCTCGCTATATCCATCGACGTAACGTTACATTTTTCACATTGTAGAGCGTTGCATAAGTTTGATTTATTTTTCATTAATAAACGATATTACTGTAACACCCGTGATAGAGAGAATAACCGTTAAATAGGGGTTCCATAATTTAGTTGACACATTTATTTCGTAATAGCTCAACTTTGCTCTTACTTGTCGAAACTCTTCTAAAAACTTTCATAATAGCCGCACGTTTAATACGCGAGATCTAATAATTTACCCCGACCATTATATTGTTACAACCATGCAAGCGCGGCAATATTGAAACGACGACGTGCAGAAGTTTACAACCCATAAAACCTACATCACGAATAAATTTCGGTAATAAAGAAGAATTAACTTGGCCGTCGTAAAGCCGCCGGTGTTAGCTTAATTAAATTTATTATCTCCCTGCCCACCATATATCACAATAACAAACCCTGTGCACACACGTGTGCCTTTTCTCCTTCCAAAAATCATTCTACTCAGATCACGGTCCCCTCTCATCATCTCGCTCAGTATTCCACCGCATCTCGTCGCAGCTGGTGTACACGTTATACGCGAGCGCGCGCCTCTTTGGATGCTGAACAACAAGTTATGTCACTGGCCTCTCTCGCGTACATGGGGGACGCGAGCTACTAGTGCTATGTATATACATAGGCGCACGCGCGCGTACTAGCGTCCGGTTCATCTCGTCGTCTTTTTCGCTTTTGATGCGATGATGATGATGAGCCAGCGCGACGTTCGGAATTCGAGATCCGGCCGCGCGTGGGCGGAATGCGTTCGAGTCTGGCGTTACGGGTAGACCAGGAAGACGGTGTATTGGGGTATTTAAGAATGGGTTGGTTGTTCAAGTTTTGTATTTATTGTTATGTAGGGTATATAAATTTTCACATTACTTCAAAAGTGGCTAATTTCAGTCGTTGAAAAACTTTCTGATTAGAAAACTATTCTTGAATATGAGACATGTAAGCACAACAGTACCACTTGTTTCCTGCATTCTAATTGACTCATTTATAAACTCTCCGCAGTATAATTATTCGCTAAGCAAATCAATTTCTTCACTTTTCATTTTTGTTAAACAGGACCCCAGCTATATATAAACAACAATGCAATTTAATTTCATTCATATAATCTCTCAAAATAACAAGACCCATCAATTCACCTTACATAAAACGACTATTAGTACACATAACAGAGAGAAAAAAAAAACCATTACATAAACCGAAAAAGAATTCCTCTTGCAGAGTAAAGAAACTCTCTTTGAAATCATCGTCGCTCGCGCGTGCGCGCACATATGTGCTGTCGCAGCTATTCCGTGAAATTGGAAGGACTCTCGAGACTTATTTTCTCCTTTTGTCGTCTGCGCGCCTTTAGGCCTTTTTTGCGTCACCTTAGTATAGTGTCTCTGTGCGCCGAGCAATTAGTACATCACGCGCGGTCATGTGATTATGCAAAGACGAAGCCAAGTATATATAGGTATACATAATATACTCGCGAGCTCGCCAGTGAGTATTTACTTTAAACACGTACCGGCAATATTGCCCCGTGAGTTTCTCTGTTTGACGAATTTCCCATTCATCAGGCGTATAATTGTGACAAATATGGGCAGCAGGGAGCTTGTTGCGCTGTAAGTTGATTTGTTGTCGTCGTCGCTCAAAACTGCACGTATGATGCATATTATGGCAAATGTATGCCGTGTTGAAACGCCGCTGTCGTGGTTTATCTGTGATGCGCGATTGTTAATGGGATTGATTTGAGATAAGCATCTCTCGATCATGCGGTGAATTGGAAAAATGTGCTAGTGCGCGATAATTGATTATTAAAAGCTTTTACGTGTTTATGTAATCTGATGTTGTATGTGCGCTTGTTTATGAACTGTACCTCCATTGTTGCTGGTAAACTGTTAGGATTTAATTTCTTGTAGGAAAATATTTGGGTTATGTAATTTTAATAAACATTTTAATAATAGTTATTCACAATTATTTTGAGTTTTAATGCAAGTCTATTTATGCAAATGACCAGAACAATGTCATACTGTAGATTTTCCAACGAAATATGTTCATACATCATTTCCTTGAAAAAATGATACAATTTGACATAACTATGAAGTCGTAAAACATTGTAGTACACTTTAGCAATGTAGAACTGGACGCGCGTAGGTGTAAGTAGCTGTAGGGTCATTTGATTCAGAGCGCAGAGGGGCAGTCAGGAAATCACACATGGGCTTGCCGGAAATCACCATATTTCAGTCACCACGTTTATTTTTATTTTTATTTTCGGAATGCAAATGAAACTGTAAAATCAGATGTATTTGATTGATAGTTTGATTACTTTTGATCTTATAATATGTTAAGATGATAAAAAAAGAATCTATTTTAAAAGTCCACGTTACTCAAGCCATGACTATGTAAAATTTCAAGCTTTATTTATGAAATGCATGGAATACAGACTATATATAGCTGTAATGATAAGGAATTTTTCTAAAATATTCTCGTTCACATGTACTCATAACATGCATATTACATGCGCTAAACTGTATATATATCCAAAAAGTTATACATTATACATTACGTTATATAATTTTGCTAAAACGCTTTGCAAAAATACGAATTAATTTCCTTCTTTTTTTTTTTTAACGAAATTACGTAAATCCTTCGGCAGTTTCGAAATACCCTTAATCGATTCTCAGCCACATCAGTCAAAAATCTTTCACATCTCAATAATTCTAAAGCTGTCACAAAAACCTGTCAAATTTCCCACTAACTCCAATCCTCGAAATGTAAAATTGATTTCCAGCCCATACAGCATCACTCTCTCATCCTCTGTACCTCACAACCCACCCAACCAACCCTAATCCTCCATCTACCCTATTTCATCCACTATTTCCACCTACTTCCTTCTTCCGCAACATCCGTCACTCAGCTCACTAAACGTCGCAAAGAGAACGCATCGGGCAAGTGGGAAAATTCGCGAGAGATTTCCCGCGGGAGGTTGTTTCACGTGCGCTCGGGTGACAACGTGTGCGAGATATTCGGTTACGCGAGGTGTATGGTATATAGAGGCGAGCTAAGCGCGAGCGGGTGTTGCTGCTGCTGCTGTGTCGCCGGCAGCCACTGGCCTTACGTAAGACGCTATAGCAGCTCGACGGTTACGTGGTGTATACGCGCGCGCAAGCGCGCTACATCGTGGCAAGAAGAGCCGCAAAACGTGCTCGTCTGAATTTCAGGAACGAAGGTGGATCTTTTTTTTTGAGGGAAGGGGTTGATTAGGTCCAAGGGGTGGGTTTTACGGGTTATGGTTAGAAGAGGTTAAAATATGTTGGGTGAGCTTCGTTTTAAATGTAAGCTTTATCGCGGTGCTATGTTATACATGTAGTACCTTTAGATAACAGAGAGTTTTTGTAGATATGGAGTTTTTGTAAAAAAAATGTGGAAGAAGGATATAATACATGTAGAATATTGTTTTTTATACTTATTGATTTAAATTGTTTGATATTAGGTTATCGGTAATTAATTTTGGATGAATTGCACATTGGTAACCGATAATTATTGATGATACCCTGACATCGTAACATTTTTTTACATATTTCTTTTTTTCGACGTTATTTGCCATTCAGAGCGACCAGCTCGCCAATCGATTTCGTTCGATGTTATTGCAAAACTAGTTACTCAACGGATGAATTGCTTTAAATATTACATAATAATGTTGCCTTATTACCGGCACAGACACACAAACATTTTATTAGAATATAACATTTACTCCCTCCGTCGTCTCTCACCATTGTTTTGTCAGTACAAAGATTTCCAGAAATAATCGATACATCGATATCCGCCAACGTGCACACGTGAGAAAATCACATCTCTACGGTGCACCGAAACTTCACCTTATGTTTTTCTCCTCTGTTCACACGTTATAAACTTCCTCAGCAAGAAGAAAAAAAAATCGCTTGAACGACACGCGTAAAACTCTCTTGCTGATCGCTATCGACGTATAGGTATGTATGTACACATGCGAACGTCGAACTGGGTCAGCCGCGTATAGAACTAGAGGGCCGCAGCGACTTTAGCGCGAAAAGGAAACGGCATCTAGCGCTATATACGTAATAGCTGAGTTTTCGGACTACGCCGCAATACGCATGCGCGTGCGTACCGCAGGAACCTGTGAACTGTCGTGAGATGTGTGAGTGTAAGTCGGTCCTTTGTGCGGGTCACCGTAGAGAGTTTTCTCAGAGGTATAAGGAATCGCTTTGCAAACATGGACGAGGGAAAGTGGAAGCAGGAATAATAATCGATGATTGTTTGTTTACAGATTGGGAAAGAATTTGGAAAGGAATAATATGCGAGGACGTGTGGAATGTAAAGTGAGGTTGAAATGAAATATATAGGTATTATACTTGAAAACCGAGGATGTGTATACAGAAGTAAATGGAGGAGAATGATGTTACTTAATATCTCGTTCGTTCTTGTATTGGCGTTTTAGAGGAGGAAAAAGTGAAAGCTCAGTTCTCTATTGTAAAACTTTGGGCCTGAATTAGTAATATATGCGAGAGCGAATTTATACATGGCGAAATAAATGTGAACTATTTTGAATGCGAAATGCTTGAATAAATGTATGACCTAGTTATGTACCTAGACTGTGTGTTCGCAGCAGGCAATCTCAACAATTCTCTATGGTTTGCGTTCTGGGGTTATGAAATTACCGGGCTTGGTGCAAGAAGTAGAATGTAATTGACCAAAGTGCGAGAACAGAAAAAGATTTTGACACGTTTAAAATAGTCAGCAGTTATTCTATTATGTGTATAAATTTAGCAATTAGCAAATTTTGTATTCTCTCTATTAAATGTAAAATAAGTTATATAAGTCAGTCACTGATTCAAAATAGCGCCATATACACATTGATAAATGCGTATATCCACAACTGAAATAACAGACGTCGAGCATTCTGAATTAATGACCGACGATCATCACTACTAAGCGAACGTCCACCATTCTAAATTAATGACCTACTTATCACTACTAAAACAGTAAATCTTCTGTATATTTAGATAAAACTATTCCCACTATTTCATATAAACTATACGTACATCCCTATAATTTTCATTTATACCTATACGATAATACACCCTTTTACAATAAAACCATCTCCCAAACATACCCTCTTATACCACCACCACCACGTTTTCTCCGCTCTCCCTAATTCAAACAAACCTCCCGCGCTCTATGAAAATTTCCGCTCGTGATCCGACTTATACCCAATAGCCCACCTTGTACTACCACTCTTACGCTATATCCAGGCGATTAGCCACGGAGATTTCTGGCGTCGGCTACCTACAGCGCGCGGCGCTGGAATCGCGTTTTCGCAACGCGCGGGAAAACGCCGGGTTAAATTTGATCAAACACGAGGGGGGAGAGAAGGGACGCGGTAGTTACGTAAGGGCTACGCTACACGTCGTCGACAAAGTTACACGAAATCGAAGGAATCTCGTTGCCAATTCTATAGATCCCGCAGCGAGATTGTTGAGCTTTCGTCACTGCCGCTGTTGCTTTATTACGGCGAGCGTTTAATGGGGCCTCGGGCGCCGTTTAGGCGGATAATTAAGTGGACCGATTCGCGCGCGAAAGAGACTTTTTTCCGTGAGAGGCAAGGGCTATTGGGGAATATAATGATTGTTCTAGATTTTTGGCTTGAGAAATAACTATGGTGCGATACGACGGAATTTTTATAGGGGCGCGGTTGAGTGTCCACCACTTGGCAAGTTGCTGTTATGTAAATGCTGTTTTTATACGAGTTGTGCAGGTCAGTTGTAATGTCGCTGCATAGCACTTCTCCATAATATCGTCGTTTTGATGTATATATACACATTATTTTACTCTCATTATAAGGATTTTTCGTATATATACACACGTGAGGTAAATATTGCCCAAGATTATATAACCAATTTGCAATCGGGCTTTGTTGAAACTTGCCCGCCGCGCTTAATTCGATTCATGCATAACGCGACATAATTTTTGTAGAAACTTCTGAATGACGCAGGCGCGCACGTATATACTAGACAACCCATATACGTGTACGAAATAAACGTTTCCTAATAAAAAAAAAACTGTGTTTTTCGGTCTCACATCCATAGAGCCTAATTTATTAGATTATCAAATTTGCCGAAAATTATATGCGCGCGTAATAAATTTCGCGCAGTACGCAGACAACAAGCTCTCCTTAATCATCTGTTACGATTACCCGCGCGCAGACACATTACCAAATACTTACGATTTCCGCCAAAATACAACGCTATATAAAAAATCGTCCCAACCAAATCCAACCCATAAAAGTTAAAAATTATCTCACGCGCACGTGACACCCCATATAACCAGTCGCGCCATACGTCCGTGCGTATATACACTACACGCGGTGTTGGTCTCTGTATGAGGTCACACCTATTACCCACTGTGCCATAATACGCGCTGTAAAATGAGATAATTATTATCTAACGTTTCATAATAATCACGTAATACGCGTTTGAGTTTTCGAGAATTCGTAATGCGCGCGGTGGCAGCAGCGGTAACGCCCCTCTCCTATAGCTATTGCCGTAGCACACTTTTACCAAATCCATTCGATTAACCTGAGCGCGCCGGCCGGCGTTGCAGCGAGCGCTCAAATATTTGAGCGGGGAGAGAGAGAGAGAGAGCAGACACGACTATTATACAGTGGAATGAAAAAGATCAAGTCCCTGCAGTCAGCGCGCGCCGGCGAAGAGAGGACGAAGAGATAAGCGGGAGAGGGGAGAGAGAGAGAATTGGAGACGGAGGAGGCATCTTATGTAATGGAAAGCGGGTCACGGCCAACCGAAAAACACACTGCGCGCGCGAGCGCGCCACGCGCACTGAGCGGCTCCTGTGTGCCTTTCGCTGTACGCTTGTGTATAGAGGTGTATAACAGAGTGTGCGCGTGGTAAATTTAGGGCTGGAATGAGAATTTTAAAGCCTCAGGCTTGCTTTATTTTTAGAGCCATCTTCTTCAACTTTTCGGTTAATAATGCAGGGCCTCTGGATATATTGTATTTACAGGGGTAGCTTTTTTTCTCGGTCTTGATAATTTTTTATCTGAAATAATAATAACAATTAATTGTTTTAAATAAAATTTAGTAGAGCATCTTTTATTGGATACATTAGCTCAAGATGGCCGAGAAAGATTATATACCTATATGTTTTAAGATAAATTAATGAACTCCATATATCATATGGTAAACTGTAATTTAATTATACCTATTTATCAGCTTTTGCATCAATCTGTAGATACATTTATAGATATTTTCATATAGAATTATTATAATAAAACTACCTGTTGGCAGAAATTATATAATACATTTTATTAACTCTTGGAACACTTGTGCTGTCAGAATATTTGTAACTCGAATAAAGCCAGTGAATAAAAATTTTGCGACCCAATAACAACTACCTGAAAAGCAACCGATTATCGCGTAACAACTTCATAATCAGAAGACCCGTCATATACCTTCGCAATTCCGAACTAGTTTTCAAAATCGCACGACCCGGAGCAACTCCCGATATATCCCAACCAGCCCTGGGCCAACCTCTCCATCATTACGTATTATCCATCCACCCAACAACCGCATATTCTTACATACACACGCGAGAACATCTGTATATATACGTATTATCCAACAATTACCGTGTGTTTTATAAAATCTTAATTGCAGTTGGCAGTCCCGCGGGGATCGAGTCGCGTGGCCGCCCATCTATAATACGCGCTCGGTTACGCCGCTGCCGCGCGTCGTTGTAATCTCATTGTGCGGTTACCGCACATTTCGTCGTGCGAACGGATGGATGATGGTATGCCGCGGTGCAGATTTTCTCCGCTACTTTTTCGGTGCTGGATGCCGTTCGCGTATATACCGTTGATTCGCGGCGAGGCATTGTTGGATAACGAAGGCATGTATATACCTACCTACGCGAGAGCGATCGGTTCTTCGCATTGTTCGAGAACGCGAGTGGTATACAATGAAGAAAGGATCGAGGAGAACAAATGGCGAGGATGGATGTTGTGTGTATGTATATAGCGTATGGTGTAGGAGCTATCGAGTAGTGATTTGTAAATTAATGGTGATTGTAGGGTGCGCGTGGTGGTGTAATAACAAATGTATTGATTAGGGGCTCGTTGTAAGAGTATACTTAATGAATAGGATTGCTTACAGAAATGGTATTTATAATAGGATACCTTCTTAAAATAACTACATCGCGTTAGAAGTATCAGATTCGTGCTAAAAAATTCAATATTTGCCGAGGCATTAAACGCCATTTGAAAGGAAAATATACATGAATAAGGCTTCGTTTTTGAAAAGCCATTGTGACTGTATGCTTTTGAAAAACGATGCGCACGCGACAATTTACATAACTTTTTATTCATCAGTATTGCCGCATAATACACACACAGACACGTATCGTTCGCTTGTTTATCTCGGCGTCTAATCGATTTGATACTCGAGGCACTTTTAATAGCCGCGCGGAGCTGCTTCACGCTTTTCTCGCGGAGAATTAAGTCCTCACTTTACACAGCATGGAAGCTCGGCTTTCACTCGCCGCGAATGATGAGATAATTTATGGATGCCGTGAAGTGCAGCGCCGGTATTTACTTAGGTTTCCTGAAGTTGGGTCTCCGGTTTCTCAACTGGATATGATTGGTTCTTTTGTAATATTTTGCAAATACAGCATTTTTGTTTGAATTTCAAGAAGAAACCTTAGCGTATTATGCGGTGTTGGTTTTTCTTGTAGAATGTGTGTTTTAGGATTTCTCTCGTTTTAACTTTCAATGGATCGTGTAAAGGGTAGACGAATTTTAATTTTTTTTAATAAAAATATTTTTAGTTTGATATCGGTTTGAACAGTATTTTAAGCGTATAAGCATCTTTTGATTGACGTATAAGATGTAAAGTTTCAAATTAGAACTTGTCTAAGTCACTTACATTCACCTATACTCTAGTTAGACTTTGAAGACTTTTCAAAGTCAACAGTCACTGTTCATATAGATTTCAAACAATTCCTTGATGAAATAATTTGAAAGTACATACTTGCAGTAGGTACTTTTTAGTTTAAGAAACATAAGATACGATCCAAATACAAATACTACCTTTAATTTATCACACGGAAAAAATTAATTATAGTTAATTCTACATTTTCTACAGTTGATTTGACTATAAAGAGTCCAGTTCGTTTTACTTTCAAAAAAATCGGTAGAATTTTCATTTTTAAATGAATCTCTATAAGATCTCTATTCTTAAAAAGTAGAATTTCTATTTTGAAATGTAGAAACTTCATTTTTGAAAAGGAGAATTTCCATTTTTTGAAAAATGGACTTATTACTTCACTAATTCCGTTGATTTTACTGTTTTATTTTTTCCGTACAATATTGATAAAAAAAAAAACAAAAATATATATCAGTCAAAACTCTACTCCCCACATTTATTCATTTAAAATATAAAATTCAACAACACACGAATTTCTCAACAATATACTTTTACCGTCCGAAACCCGCCACAATAATAACCCACACACCTCGCGAACATTTTATCTTGGAAACATCTACATCTCGCCGAACCTTCACTCACCCGCCAGCCAACCAACTACAGCCCACCAGCACACACATACATACACACACCGCCCACACGTGTATTTAATAAAACAAGCGCGTGCGTTCGCGCTGCCTCGTACAAACCGCATATCACTGCACACAGCCTTACGCGCCCCATTCGCGCGCGTAAAACACATTTCGCTATATACTTATGCAGCCGTCTCTCTCTCTCTTTCGTTTCCCCTCCTCCTCGCACACCTTCGCCCTTCTCTTTGCGGCATTACTTTTCACGCGCGCGGACCGCGCCGAGATTTACGAGGAACGTAGCCGTTTTACGTAATCATCATCGGCTCTTTGTGCCCCCACATATAGTAGACACGTGTGTATAAGTAGTAGGGCCTGCGTGTATATAGGTGTATACGCAGGCCTCTAAACGTTAAAATTAGAGGGGCTGCGGCGGATTTACGCTCAACTGCTAGCGGGGCGGCGATTTCGGACTTTACGACGCTTTTCGCGCGCTGTTTACATATACGAGTATGTGTAAACGCCTCTGCGTGTGTGTGCGTGTATGAGGGTATACGAGGAGCGAAGTCTTTGACCGGAAGCTCTGGCGGTCTGTCGCGGTTTGAAGAGGAGGTGCGCGTGAATGGCTGTATAATTTTGGGCTATTCGGGGTTTAATTATTCGCTGGATTTGTATGTAAAAATAGAAATTTGTGCATGATGAATATTTTATAATATAAAAACCGCTTCTAATTCATTCGCACGTAGTTTCCTCAAACTAATTTATCAATTCCTTTATTTATAGTTATTTATAAAATAATATTGCTTCCTCCTAGATGAAGCTTTGTGATAGTAAAAAAAAAGTTTTTGAGAAAATGTGTTAGGAATATTGTTTAGCAAATTTGGAATCGAAATACGCTATTTTTAGAAAATGTCCGTGTGTGCGTGTGTGTGTGGGTGTGTGTGTTTGTGTGTGTGTATGTCCGTATACGCTGATATCTCATGATGTACTCAACCGATGTTAACGAGAGAGGGGTCTTTTTTCAGTTTTTGCTTCCACAGTTGGGGTCAATATTCTATTTTTGTCAAAATCAATTTTTTTGTTTTTTATAGCGATTTTTCAATTTTGAAAATTTTTATTTTCGTTTTTTTTAATATTTAGAACAAATATTGTTTATATATTATGAATTCTCTGTATGCAGAATAAAATTCTCTGCAATTTAAAAAAAAAGTCCATAGCTATATTTTGTCATAAGCTATAGATGGAAACATAATTTATTTAAAATAGGTTATATTTCGAAATTAAAAAAAGATATTGACATGAATATTTTTTAGGTTATTAAGAATATTGAGAACTATAACTTGCTAAATTTTTGTTTTTTTATTCATTATTTTTGGAGAAAAAAAAAATTTATTAAAAAAAGTGTGTTTTTTTTGTCTTTGCATAACTAGAGTAAAATTCGCTTAATCGCTTTGAAATTTTTTCTAGGGGTAGATTTTGTATACCAATCGAGTAAGTTCTTTGGGCAAAAGGATTAATCCATAAATTTCAGAGATATTTGAGGTTAAAATTATTTTCACTTTTTTTCAAATAGTAATTTCTCGAGAACGGCTCGATGAATTAGCTCCAGATTTATAGACATATTTGTATGTGATATAGATATTATGTATGTGAATTTTTATCAAGATTGTACGATTACTTTTTGATGTTCAAAATTGTCCTATTTTACAAAGTCGTTTTCTTTGTCGTATGATAAGTAGAGAAATATTGTTTTACTTCCTTCAAAATTTAGCGGAGGTGTAGAGTTTGTATATTATTTATTATATGTGTTGTTAGGGTAAAAGAATTCGTTTATGAATTTTAGAGATATTTAAGGTTAAAAACTGACTTAGACCTCTTTTCAAATCGTTATTTTTCGGGAACGGCTTTATGTATTTGTAGAAAATAGAAATGACACGTGCTACGCGTGCATGTTGTTTACTTACTTTTGTTTTTTTATTGAGTTTAATTTACAGCGCGCTTCAACGATACATGGAATTAGTCAGATATTAATATCTTTGTTTGAATAAAAAAGAAAAAAAGTTTTATTATTACAATTCATTAGCAATTTTTTTTTGTGAAAAATTTATTTTTGGAATTTCAATTTAATAAAAGGAATCGATAAATTAGTTTGAGGAAGCTAAGTGCC
>UXGD01002960.1:0-22779 GCA_900474315.1 Torymus auratus | reverse complement strand
ATCGTCCATCAAGTTGCCTATTTTATCTAGAGCAACTTCTTACTTTTTAAGAAAATGTCAAAAAATGCTCTTCTCTTTAAACTTCAGCCATTTAGCCGCGGATTGATCTACTCTAAGTTTCAAAAAAGAGATTAAAACTATAGAAAAAGAGCTTTAATTCCTTTTTTTTTTAATTAAAAAATGTTAATTCCTTCAAAAGTTACAACAGTTTGAAGTTGAACGTCGAAAAGGCATAAAAATGCTCTAGAAGTCGCGACGCTGCCGATTCATGCGACTTCTGCATGTTTATGCCTTTTCAACGTTCAACTTCAAACCCTTGTAACTTTTGAAGGAATCAACATTTTTGAATTTAAAAAAAGGGAATTAAAGCTCTTTTTCTATAGTTGTAATTTCTTTTTTGAAACTTAGAGTAAATCAATCCTCGGCTAAATGGCTGAAGTTTGAAGAGAAGAGCATTTTTTGACATTTTCTTAAAAAGTAAGAAGTTGCTCTAGATAAAATATGCAACTTGATGGATGCAGTACAACTGCGGATTTTCATTTTATATACCATAATAAACAAGAAAAACCGGGCCCCGAAGGTGTGCTCAAAAAAGAAATTTTCAAATCGTGATTGATTTGCACACATACATACATGTACTTTTATTATTACGCTTTGTAAAGAGTATTGTATATTAAAACACGAAGATTCGATTTTTAACAATTGTTAACAAATACGGATTATATATAAAATAGTTTGGATGATGTTATGAAAGTTAAATCACATTTCAAGTTTAAATTTCGCGCCTTTTCAACGCCTTCATTTCACATATTATTGTGTCCTAGCTCTCTTGACGAATAGGTTCTTTATAACCTCCAATGTTACCGCACGTTTGTTTATTGATGTTATTACAATAATTAATATTTTATAAAGTATAACAAATAAATATTAGTAAAATGTTGTAATATTGCATTTTATTTGCTATTTATTAGGATTAACGTAAGTTATAAAAGCATCACTAGAGATGAATTTATTTCTGGCATAAGTTTAATAATAATATTTTTTCAGCATTATTAAGAATACAACAAAATGCAAGCAGCAAAATTAATTGGTAGCAGTCCACTCATAACAAATTACGCCTATTCTTGCAACTTTTTCAATCCCAATTCTGTATATGCCCAAAGCATTCGGTTTCGTAAACCCATTTGGCTGCCAACAGCAAAGTCAAAAGTTTTTCGTGTTCCAAAAAGGCCTGAAATACCAAAAGATGAGGCAGAAGAAATTAAAAGACTTTACAACAATTACAGAACCTATTATCGTTCGGTTGTGTAAGTAATAATAAACTTATTATTATATCATTAGCTAAAAACTTAATAACTTTGTTAATGTATGAAACTTTAAAAAATGTTTTATTTGTAAATGAAACTTTGAAAACAATTTTCATTTCATAATAATTATCTATAATTATAAAAATATTAAAACAATTTTACTTTAAATTTTAGAAATTACTTAAAAGAAGTAAATAAACAGAATGAAATCCAACTTGATGAAGCACATATGATGAAGATAGAGGAGGATGATTATAACAAATGCTATCAAATTAATGAAGAATGGAATAAAAAAGTTGCAGCAAAGAGAGTTGTTCGTTTAGAACAGGAAAGAGAGAATAAACGATTACAAATTTTATCAAATATTCAAACCAAAAAGGAAAGAGATGAAAAAATTCAACAGGAAGTGGAGGAGAAGGTTAGAGCAGCAAAATTATTAGTACCGACATTAATAACAAGGGAAAACATAGATCAGGCAATAGAGGATGCATTGGCGGAAATTGTAGATTACAATAAAGCTCTAAACCCTGATGGTAGTTGGTACACAGATACTACAGGATTACTTCCTGTGAAAACAGAAGAAAAAAAAATACAAGTAAATCAATAAATGATTATAAGTACTGTTTGTAAATAATAATATTAAACAAATTAAAAATAGAATTTGATGCAAGTAATAAATGAATTTTTTTCTTTAAATATAAACAGGTGTTATTTTTTTTCTTAATTAATATAAGTCGAGATACTATTTATTGTAGAGAATAGTCACATACATTTTTGACTAAATATACATTTTTTAAGTTAATCGTAATGCAACAAGTTATAAATATATCGTTGGAACATCTTTGGTTTAGAGACATACACGATTCTTATTTTTCTCTTCATTAAAAACAGAACATTTAAGTTAAAATAAAAAAGAAAGAAATTTATCAAATTTTATAATTCTGTAAAAGCCAAACAATTTTTTTTTTTTTAAGCAAACAACTTTTATTATATAAAAAGTTAATATACTCTCAGGTTCATTTGGCGGAGTTGATCACGTTTGTTTTTGTTTTTTTTATCGTTTTGGCTGGTATAAATTTAATGCATTGCATAGACGTGAAAAAGAATGAGAGACAATGTGTACAAATAAATTAAACCTTTGATAAACATTGTACAAATCTATGTATTATCCCCTGTAATTGTTCAGGTATATAATTCCGCTCTAAGCGAATCTACATAGAGTGCAGAGAGAAGATCGCAGCTCTCACGAAAAGCGACGCAGACGATCCGCTCTGCGCGTTCGATATTTTATTTATTTTTTATTTTATTTTATTTTTTTTAAATATATTATTTCAGCATAAAACGTTTTTGGCAAAGAAATCGATTCTATGTTTTCGCCGTGCAGGTATGTCAATGTGTATAAAGTTTCAAAAGTATGTTTTTCGACTTGAGTTTTATTTAAATGGCAGGAAAGAGAGGATGTCATTGTATGAAAAATTTTAGCCTTGAACCAAAATGCCCTACTAATTCAACTTCATTATTCTTTTTTTTTTTTTTTTTTTTTTTTTTTTTTTCTAAAATTAAAATCAAAAGTAAAAGTGCTACATTGTGTTTTCTTTTTTTCTCGGCGCTATAATATATTGATTACCAAAATTCGTTTGCGCTACACAAAAGTAATAATAAGTAATAGCATACAATCGTACGATGAAGCTGACAAAAAGGAGAAGAAAATCATACAATAAAATCGGTGTGCGAACGCTCTATGAAATATTATAATTTTCAATTCAAGGTATGAATAATGAGCGGGAAAAAACAACTATTTGTAGCGGCTACTTTTATAGTATTGTAAAACTTACTTGCAATTTATGGTAAATTATTTTCATTCATTCGGCTTAAACATTAAACGCAATGTTTTACATACTTAATATATTCTTCTAAAACTACCGGCTAAAAGTACCTCGGGCGATGGGTCGGGGTAGTTCGGAAAATATCTACACATAAATTATAAATGTACGTACGATATATGATTATATATTTCGATGAAATCAAATTTTTTTTCTTTCGATCGAAATCATTTCGCTCATCAATCTCTGCCATTTGATGAAATTATCATCTAGACGCGAGAGCACACTTAATGGCATTAATTTAGCCACTCAAACCGAAAATATTTTTTCCTGTGACTACTCATATAACGAAATCTTTTTTTTAAGATTACGAATTTTTACAGTAATATGTCTTATTACGATTTAAAATTTTCATTTTTCATTCTAAAATACAATTATCTTTTGTTCAAACCACCGACCAATATAATTTTTGCACTTGTAACAATGACAACTATAATTTCATTCTTGTGGAATCTTTCGAACAATACTTCATAACAACATTTTCAATGTTTCCATAAAAGAAGCATCATTGGTATGTGTTACTATATAATCATATAAAGTTTCACAAATAATTTATACACATTATTTTTCCGGGAAATTCTATTGCACTTGAAAATGTTTTGGTAGAAAGAAGGAAAAAACGGTATTGCGTTACAAATGTATACTCAACAATGATCAACCAAAGTTATATGTGTATGTATGAGTGCATGTGTATGTCGTATATGTATTCTTCACTTTTTCATATATATATAATATATATATTTATATTTATATATGTTAAATTTTAGGTACGTCGTTATATATCTGCTAATTTCATACAGGCTAGCAGGCGTAACGTAACGTTGTACTGATTTCATTTGTGTCTCTTGAAAACACCAGACTCTTTGTTAAATCACGTGCTTGAGACTTCATTTTCATCCATTTCTTTTGCTAGTCTCGTGTAAAAATGAACGTATTATGGATAAAATATATGTATGTACGTACAAAGTTATCTGTACATACAAGCATACATGATATATAAATATTATATATACACATGTGTATGCACGTAGCAGCAGGCATTCAATTTCATGATTTGTTGAAATACGTTTTCTGTTTTTTTTTTTTTTTAATTTTCTTTAATATACATAATTACTTAATTATTACTAATTTTAAATAAATTTTTTATAAACATGAAATTTATGCAAAATATCTGGTAGTATTATAGAAAACTTATTTTTCAAGGCTTACATTGATAACTAACTGCAATTCTGAAAAACATTAAATATTTTTTCTATTTACATAGTACAAAAAAGATTGTCTTATCATTAATTTTAACTTGTCTAATATAATTGTTGCTTATTGATTACATAGTCTAAAAATTATCATTTCAAGTATTATTGGAAAATCGTTTATTACACATAAAGACAGATTTGTACAAGTGAAAATCATAAATTGTATTTCGATCTATAAAATAAATTTAAATTTTATGGGTACTCCAACATAATAATGTTGTACCACTGGATATTTTAAACTTGTATCCTGCAATTTCGATTTTGTAAGATGGTAGCTACTTGAAACATCACGAATACATTCATTTGCATTACTATCGCATATTTTTTAACTGTATCTTTGTTACAGAGATTATATATAACTATGTAGATCACTAACTATTATATATAATTAATTTTATAAATGAAATAACAAAATCTAATTATTGCTCTCACTTATAATACAAATATGCATTTTTAATACATACCAACATGAACCAAGAAAAATTAGTTATATTACAACCACAGAACATAATTACAGGTAAGCAACTGAATTCTTTGTTCAAACTGCATTTGTACTTTATAATGTATTCAAGAATTTTTGTTTTTCAATAAATTTCGCCAAGTTAATATTTCCATTTTATCGATTAACGTCGTTAAATTTATTTTTGAATATAGCTATTCACAGCTTAATTTATAAAAGGACAGCAAATGTTTAAACAAATTGTAAAGCACAAATATGAAAATAAATTCTTTATAAAAATGAAAATGATCAGCTTCAAAAACGAAAACGCATTTCACAGATACCAATTGAAAACTGAACGCGAACAGTTACATTTATACATTAATGCATTTGTGCGCCTCTCACGTGCAACACACCTCGTTCTCTCTGTTTCACATCTTCGCCTATAATCTCTTCTGTATTTTCATCCCATATACGTTACAATCGCATTACAAATGTACACGTTTTACCGATTTTATTTTTCACTCTCACAGCATAATACCATTTTTCTTTTTTTGTATTCATCGTCAAGAAAATTTCCGCGTGCACGTGTATTCTCATTGTCTTATTTGTCGCTTTATCTCGATTTCTTCTCTCGTTTAAATGATTATTTGTAAGGGTTGAGCACCACGATTCAAAAGTGTGCCGCTATTCCAGGTTTCAATGTGCTTGCGCGTGAAAAATACATGATTTGTAAAAAATTCCTAAATCTTATATTCTCCGTTAGTATTTAGTATTAAAAGATGGCACGTACATTATTAATTATTAATTAATTTATTTATTATTATTATTATTTTCCGAGTCACAGAAAACCTCTCGTCTCGAGTCGCGCTTCAGATCTTCGAACCACGTATCGTTCTCATACTCGCTTACTTTTTTGTTTGCTCTCGGGCAGTGTGATATTTCGTTTTTTTCTGTTTCCCACTGCTTTTTGTTTCTGTTTTTTTTTTTTTTTATATAAAAAAGGCATTATACACACAGCTATATAATGCAGGCCACACTATCGAGGTTCTACTATCGGCGATTACTATTTTTTTTTCTTGTTTTTTTTTTTTTCATTTGACATCACAGTGCCACTCGATCACTTTCCAGTCTCTCTTTCTCAAAAGCATCGTCGTTTTATTTAGTGCGGAAATCGAAGATGCAAATCTAAACTCAATAGAGAGTCACTTATTGCAATAGTGACGCTATGTGTTTGCAATATTAATGCTTCAAAATTGATTGATTATAGCTTTCATATTTGTTCTCAAAACATTACACTTGCAAAAAAAAAAAAAATAACACCCGATTTGTTTGTCTTGTTTGGCTTTATAACTCTGGTAAGAAGAACCTTATTATATTTATACAATTAGAATTTACATAAAAGTATACAAAAAAAATACAAATTTGATAAAACATAACCATCTGATTTTTTAACTGGTAAACTACCTCAGAAAAGAAGTTATATATAAATTGCTAAGTCAATTGTGTACTAGTGATGCTACCATGTGTCAATTATGGTATAATTACGCATGTGATAATTACCAAAATAGAAAACTGTATATATTGATTGTATAAAAAAAAACAATCATATAAATTTATTTAAAACTTTTATCCACTCCCTGTAGAAAAGATTATAAAAATTGCTTATGAAGTAGCTGAACAACGTGATTTATTCTATATAATTGTTTTTTTACATACGTTCAATTTGGTTCCAGTTCAATATCAAAATTTGGTTCATATTTATCTATACGATTGTGTAAAATCAACATACAATAAATATACATCTTTTTTCTAAGGTATATATAAAAGTATTTTCTTGATAGCATAACTTGAACAATGCTAACCATTGCAGCATAAACTACCTTTGAATAAAAGTATGGTAAAATGAAACAGATCAGTACATAATGATCTTCATCAATGATAAGAAAAAAAAACATTTATCAAAGAAACAGGCCTCAACTCTAATTCGACATGAAACTTAACATCTACGAGGCAACTACGCAAATATGAGTGATTGTGTGTATATATGTGTGTGTATCTCTGCATGTATTATTTTCACTATATGATTGCTTTATAAGTATATTCGCTGAGTTGGTGCATAATATGATTATATTCGAAAAAACTGTTCCATTAGGTTTCTCTTTAATCTATTTTTGCATCGCTTCTCGTCACTACATAATATCATCATACTTCCAATTACGGCATATACACTTATATCGTCTGGATAATATATAATAAAAAAAAAATGATCATTAAACAGCAAATATATAAGTATTCAACAAGTACTACATGATAAAGTAACATTAAAAAAACAAATGGAGAAAGAACAAACGCTGCTACGGTGAAAGTAACGTAAAAACAGAAAATAAGATCGCGACTTACTATCTATTAGACAGAAGAAGTAGTAAAAAAGGTGTCCTTTTGTTTGTTTGTTCTACCTCCAGTCGAATGCGGTACAATAATGATGACCTTTTCCTTTTTCATTAATGTTCTGATCCGTTCGGAGGATGACTGTCACCAAACATTATATACAATTTAAAATACAGGGTGTGTCAAAAGTTCCGGGACGGCTGGATAACTTGAGAAATATGCTTCACAGAAAAAAATGACCAAGACAACTTGAAATGACCTTAAAGGTCATGGTCAAAGTCACATCCAAGATCACCATTGGCTTGCTCGAAAAAATCCTACAACTCTGAGTTATTTTTTTTTATGCGTGTTTCTCAAGTTATCCAGTCGTCCCGGAACTTTTGACACACCCTATATATAGAATTATGAATATTTTTTAACAATTGATGAAGTAAAAAATTTTAATTGATGTTAAAATCACTATAGACGTTTTTGTAACACGGCACGCTGCAAATTTTTTTCTTCTATCTTGGTTAATAAAATGTATAACAATTTCAATAAATTTTTCTTAATTATTTAAATTTTTTATAGCACCCAAATTTTTTTAGACTTAATTTATACTTCAAACAACACTTTGTATAAATTCATGTTTATCAGAATAATTCGTGAAAAAGAAATTATTTCATTTCAAGAAAAATTCATGCAAAAAATAACAATTTATAAATTTATATTATAAAATTCAATGTAAAATGTTCATACGGAAGGTTAAAAAAATCGTAATACTAAAATTTTAATCAAACTCAATTTAATTTCAAAGTTTCTTCATGAATTTGGCAAAAATTTTCATGAAAAATATAAGAACAGAATATAGAAATATCAAATCATATCTGATTCAGACGTTAATGTTGTTTATTTTATTCTAATTCTGTTGAGAATCGTCAATTGAGAATTATTTCGTAGCTATGTTCATCATTACAAAACATATCCGCGAAACGCGAAAAACGCACGTTCGCAAAATAAAATCGTAAAATAAAATCTCAAAGTTTGACAACAGACATCCTCCGAAGTAGAATACAGAACCACATCGAAATGCACTACTTACGACGGTATTCTTGTGTCTATATGCGTGTGTGCATAAGTATCCATCCTACCCTCTTACGAATAGTAAAAAAGGCTGAGCGGATTTATTTATCATAATCATTTTTGTTTGTCTTTGTACGCCGTTCCCATCGTATTATAAAACTACATTCTTCATTTGTCTCATCCATCTATAATTAATGTACACCGCGTATGAAACATTCGAATGATTCGCACACAACAAATTCACATAGCACACTCTCTTTTCTCGATCGCAATCTACGCTTGTGTATCTTCATCGTGTACTGCCACGATGCCTCCACTTTCCTTTTCCATCAACCATCACCTTTTCATTTGGTTTGCTCGAGTCTCTTGAGGTTGAGAGTAGTGACGCTTCTCCCAAGTGCGTTTATTCACAATGCCCGCTCCGCATATCGTCTTCGTGCCTTTAATTCCTTTTTACTTTACGAGTATTGCGTACCCTAGACACATACTTGGATGCCCCAGTCCACCACGGCCGCAAGTCACATCTTCCTGCGTGCTCGATTGTGTTATCCGTAAGTTGTGGTACTGGACATATATTCATATGCCAAGAGGCGCTGATAAGTCGCACACTCGCGTTACTTTTCTTCTCTCGTAGAAAAAGGGATATAATTGGATCGATCTCGTACTTTTACGTTGAAGCTCTTCCCTCTCCGTTGCTCGACTGCTACTCAATGCCACGTGGCCCATCTATCGGCATCGTGTGGAGAACTTCGTCAAGAAGTTGCAATGCTCGATGCAGATGTACCTAGTAAGGAGTGTACATTTTTATAACGATTTCATAATAAACACTCAATTTTCGAAAGATTTTATAAAAGTTATTAAAAAAGGATGTTCGTAAACAATTTAAAATAACAATTTGTTTTTCAATATTAAAAAAAAGGTCTTTTTTATTTTAACTATCTATATATATGTATCAACTAAATAGAATCTGTGCGTGTATTTATATTGATATCGATTGCGGAACATGTAGGTTTCAAACAAAAATAATTACCTCTATCCAACAAGGCGTCTCTTTGATACTTTGTCTTGGATAATCAGGTCCCCAACCTTTAACAAAACTAAGTCGCAAGATACACAAACGACGGAGATCATCGACACCAATGCCTGCAGCCGCGCTTAGACCTGGAAAATAATTTTTAAAATAAATAAATTAAATTTTATACAAACACTCAATAGTCATTAGAAAATATTATGTATCTATTTAATCCAATAAAATTGAGACATGGAAAATATTTTTGCGCGTAATTTACAGTACGCGTGAATAGTCGCACCTGATCATATTTACTTATATTATAATCTAACTATACTCCCAATATTTTCAGGAGAAAAAGTCTAGACAAATACAGACGAAGTACAAACACCCCACAAGTAAAAATAAACGCTTACTCTTGGTGATGGGTGCGCCATGCGTGAGATGACCAGCGACAGCAGCTGCCTGGGCCGCTGCAGCTGCCTGGGCCGTCGCGGCCTGACCTCGCATTTGCTTGTGGCACTGCCGAAGATCGAAAACCTTAATGTAGGCCGCGGGGTAGATCTTGTGGACAGCGTCGCCGGGCGCTCGTCCAGCCTCTCTGTCGAGGTAATACGACTGTACGAACACGCTGTGCTCGCTCTGGCATCTCAGCCAGACGTCGCCCTCGCCCCGCAGGTCCAGGACTACACCTTTGCCTGATTTCGTGATAAGGGGTTGTGTGTTAGAGATTATTTAAAAGTTGGAGTTTTGTTGTTTTACGTATTGTAATACTTAATGAATTTAATTTTAAAATAAAATCGAATAAAGTCTTAAAATATTTAATATAATTGACTAGAATTGTCAATATTAATAAGAGAGAGTCTCCACACGTATTAGCATTTTCAATACGAAAAATTTTGTATTTAAATTAATAAATGTTTGATCAATCATTTCAGTCAAATAGAAATATATTATTATATGCTTACATTAAATTAAAATCAATCGCTTTACATCACCCATCACTTGACATTTTAACGTTAAAAAGTGCCTTGGACAATGACAATTTCAATAATAGGGCTTTACTCAAATTTGACCGCGCATACCTATGTGAAGCCGAGCCCTCTCGCTCTGCTCGGTGCGATGTACGTTGCTGAGAGCGCCAAGGCAGAACCTGTTGCCGCCGCTGGGGTCGACGTAGCCGTCGACTATTACAGAGCGCTTGCCGCTGCTCACCTTGAACGTCTCGCCGACCTGTGTGTCCAGCTCGAAGTAAGCCACCGAGCACCAGTACTCGGGTGCCGGCTGACTGGATAGTAAGCCGCCGGTTATGCTGCCTGCTACATCCTCGCCGTGGCCACCCCCTACGCATGCATTGTAATTGTTATTAGATTTTTAAAGGTATAACAAAAAAAATCATTGCTTTTTTTTAGATCCAGTATTCAAGTATCGATGTATCGTTTTTGTCATCCCAATATTGTTTTCCTTTAGATAAATGACGTCAGTGATAAGATGTTTGTCAATACCCGAGGAACGTCGAATGACCGATGTGATTTGATTAATATGGAAATTACGAAAACATCGATGAGATGTTTAGCCGTTAATATTACCGCGGTAAAAACGGGCGTAGAAAATAATATTAACAGTCGAATTTTGTGGCATGTGTTGCTATTCCATAATATAATCATAGTACATTTCTGACGCTATTTCTGGCTGAAAAATATTTTACACCCAAGCAAATATTTCTTTCAACTCCACTCCGACAATACTATAATAATTGAATTAAAGATCTTATTTATTGAATTGAAAAAATTTTTCGTTCGACCATCTCCACCTACATGACGAAACTTACAGAAAGAATGAAGATGCCGATCTGGCGGCTGCATGCTCTGGGTATAAGTGAGGGTGTTGGCGCCGGTCCACTGTGGTGCTCCAGTGTTGTACGGATTGGCGACCGTGGCGACCGCGAAGCCGTTCTGGTGGTGCAGGTGCACCGGCGACACCGGCGAGTTCTGACTGTTGCCGGCTGTTGAGCGTAAAAGTTATTTCGGGTTAACGCTGTATCTTATTATTTAAGCGCTTTTATTACTGGAGCGCGTGTTGAATAATAAAAGGGCTGATTCGCGTGTATTTTTATACATAATTGTACTGTATAGGTACGCAATGACAAGAACGTTAATTGAACTTTTTGTACAATCGGATTACGAAGTATAATTAACATTTATAAAGATAAAGTATGTTATACGTTTGAAAAAAGCAAATCAATCATATGCATTTTCATTTTTAATATGCACTCAAATAAACCGACCAAAAATAATCGATGTACATTAAAAGAAAAAAGTTCATAATCACATTCGGGATATACCAAAGAGCCGCCGTTAAACTTACTGAGTGTAGCCGTGAGGGCATCGACGGACGACGGCGCCTGGTTGAGATCCTGCGGCGGCGTCGATGTGCTGTAAAAGGAATCGCTACGTTGGCTCTGGGCAGGACTTAAAATTTGCCCGCTGCCGCTGCTGCCGCTCGAATTTAGGGGCTGCTGCTGATTACCTACGGGGCATGAGTCATTCGTCGCGTTATAAACACAATACCACGACCCCGTGCGATTATATGACCGTTGTAAAAAAAAAAAACAAATTATATACTGTGGGGATGATCGTGAGGGTGAACTACGTTGTGTATTTTAATGGATTTTTTTCTTTGCCAAAATGAGAAAATGAAGTGGTATATATATACACTATATATTATATTTACATTGTAAATATTATTATAATATTGTGAAAGAAAATTGATTTGGAAACGTTATATAGGTCTATTAAAAAAAAAACTTGAAAAAAAAACTTAATTAGGTGACACGTAGTCCACTAGAGTAAGAAAATTTTATGAATGTAAATGGTATTATTTATGATTGACTTAAAAAAAAAAGATATTCATTAATTTTTCAAATTTATGTTTAAATTAATGTGTTAATCATTTTATTCTAAATCAAAATTATTACACCACGATATAGTCTTAAAATAGCAATATTAAAAAAAAAATATGAAAACTTTTTATGGCCAATTAAACGTACGAGTGCGTAGATAACCATTTATTACGGCAAAAGCTATAATAAGTATAATATAGAAATAAAGTTCAGATCTATAAACAATGACTACTATCCAGAATAATTTTTACGAACAATAATTAACCAATAATTGTATAAATATCAATAATAGCGACAATAAAGCAATAAATAATAATACTAATAAAAACGTATACGTATATTTCAAGATCAAAAAGAGATGACGAGTATATGCGTGAAAAGGAGAATATGTGTATGCGTGTGTATACATGTAAGCGAGAGTGAAGTAGCAGGAGTGAAATACAAAAAAAAAGTGAGAGAGAAAGAGATAGAAAGACAAAAGCCGGTATAAGACGCGTGCTGCAGAAAGAGAGAAGAGAGTGAGCGAGAGAGAGAGAGAGAGAGAGAGAGAGAGAGAGAGAGAGAGAGAGAGAGAGAGAGAGAGAGAGAATAACAGAAGAGTGTATACAGGTCTCCTACGTACAATGGTGTATGTTTCGCGCTGAGGAATGGTGCGGCGTGGGAATCCAAGTCTGCCGGGGGCATGAGCTACTATCTTCCAGCTTGCCGCGGGGATTAGCACTATTCGCTCCCCCGTTAAACATTCCCTCACCATTAGCTGTGTGCAGCAAACAATACAAAAAATAAAAAAAAAACTGGGGAAAAAAGAGGAATGGAAAGAAACAGAGAGAGAAAGAAGGAGCAAGAGGACACGAAGGAGCGTATAACATAAGTATTGCAGTAGGGACATGTTATACGACAAAGAAGTGACAAACGCGAGAAAATCATAAGCGGAAACGCGCGCGATTTTCCATGGATTATTGTAAAGTTATCGAAATTTAATGTTTACTAATTATTATTATTATCTAATTAATTATTATTAATTCGTCAAACAAATAACGGATGAAAAATATTAAAAAATTTTGATGCAAAAATAAATATGCGAAAATTTAAAATTCGAAAATTAATTTACTTTTAATTAACGAGGTAAAATTGACGAGAATAGTCATTTTTTGATGAAATTTAGCATAGCCGCGAAAAAATCTACAGATGTATAGATAAAATTATTGACCCAAACATAACTCCGTGTTTGTCCTTTTCAGATATAGATAAGGCTTGGGAAAGGATAAACGTGTTTTTTATTTACGCAAGTGCAAAATTAAATTTTTCAAAAATCACTGTTGTAAGAAGAAATCAGTGTTATTCAATTAATTATTTCTAATTTTCGATAATTTATGTGGACCGATTTTATATAAAGTTACAATTATATAACGTATGAACATTTTATTTTAAATGGCTTTAATACAATTAATGTAGGAGATTGTAAAAATTAAGATGTTTCTTCATTTCTAGATTTTCAAATCTAATTTATTGTTATCACTACTTGTCTCCGCAATAATGTTAATTTTTTTTATTTATAAGTGTAGAAAAAATATTAAAATAAGCTGACTTCAAAGAGTCAAAAAAGCATTAGTATTCAAAGTAAACATAAGCGCGTAATTTTTAAAATTAAGATAAATCAATAAAATAGTGTGTACTTATGCGTTTTTTGCCGAATTAGTAATTTTTGCATTTCTTTAAACAAAAAGTAACATTGATTAGGAAGGATTTAGAAAGCTTACTACAAAATTAAAAATTGTTTTATCTGTGACCAATACAGCCAAACTGCAATAGAGATCTTTAATGCACAAAAATGCACAAAGACTATTCAACAAGTAGACAACAATGAAATTTAATTAGTTGAAAACTTAGAGTAGGTATATAAATGAAAATTTTCGTTTAGAATTTTTTTTATCCATAGCACCAGCACAACAAAGCTACACACTGTGCTCGGTAAACGACGAAAACGTAATTCAAACATTACGTAGGTATGATGACGAGCAAATTCATTTATAGATACAATAATAATATCAGTGCAGTCTACTATTATATATCTAAGGAGATGGAAAGCGCCAAGGTTCTTCTTTGTTAAGCTACCTCATCAACAAAGCACTTTTATAAAATCCAATTTTATTTTCGTTGCCTCTAGAAACATAATAAGAAAATACGACATTTATGTTCTGTAACATAAACATTACCACAGGCAATCGGTTTTTGCATACGAATTCCGAAAAATTTTTCTATACTTTATAAAAGTCCTATAAATAAGTAAGTACTACATAAAAAATAATAACGAAGTAAGCAATTAAATCAACGACAATATCTATAACAGCGATTAATAAGCGTAAGCTCAGCCAATAAAGCGACACCATCACATCTCCTTAGACTCTACGTCAGCCTCAACTCTACTATATAATCAACATCTTAGCGTTATCTCTTTAGAATAAATAAATAAATAAAGAAATAAATCTACTCGCACTCCATACTCTCACAAAAAACTTACCGGTGGCAGGTTGTTGTAGTCCAGGTATGAAGGATTGCTGCGCTTGCTGCGGGTTACTAGGAGAAGGTCCTGGTCCAGTCGCGGCGCCTTGCTGTTGGGCTGTGCTCGGATGATGCTGAATCGTCTGGTTTAATTCGCCATCAACGTCCATGCCAGCGCCAACGGCCGCGACGGCAGCTGCGGCAGCGGCTACGTTGCCACCGCCTCCGACGCTGTACTCGTCCTTGACGAGACGGCCCCCAGGCCCGACACCGACGCCCGACTGCAGCGTTAGGCCCGACAAGTCTGTAAAGAACGGGTCTGCGTGTGCAGGCGGGAAAACCGAGCCGAGCTCGTTCGTATACACCAAGGCGAACAACGATGAGGAAAATTAAAAGAAAAACACAGGAAGCGCGAGCGCCTCAAAGGGGTAATGGCGAACTGTTGACGACTGTTAAGTTTGTGTTTTTGTTTTGAAGCTGTATTATTTTGATTGTCGAGCTTTCGTTAGCAGTTTGACGGAGCGGTTACAATTTGAAAAGCGCTTTGTTTTCAACTGGAAATGTATGTTCAATCAATTTCATTTTTCATTACTGCAATAACAACGATGATAATTTAAGTTTATCCATCATATAATTGTTCATTCAATTATGTAGTATTAGAAGCTCCGAATCGCTCGAATATGAAACATTAATATGCAAGTGAATAATAATCGTCGATAGTCGATACTCCTTTGAAAAGATATGCAAATCAATGTATTGTTTAACAGAACGATTACTGTCAGAATTTAGATTTTAACATTTTAATTTAGTTTAGTGTTAAATTTTTAATAAAATAAAATGGTTTCTGTATAACTATACTTTTGTAAAAAGCGTAAAATGACTAAATTTAAGATTTGCATATCGAGGTAAAAGTCCAGTCTTAAAATTTTCAATTGTTTTTATAGCTTTACATTATAATTTATCATGCATATATGTATGTAATAAGAAAACAAATTAACAATATACTCCTTTCAATCACTCAAATATTAAGACTGGATTACACATTTATCAATCTTTCAGAGTTATTACTCTAAATTTTCCAATAATATTTTGGGCATCTATGTTAATATTCCAACATTTATAATTTTACCTATGAAATATATGTGAAGCTTAAATTAATGAATTTAAAAGATAATAGATTAGATAAAATTGTAAATATGCACTCAAGATAATTATTAGATTTTATTGATATTATTTTCAGCAAAAAAAGATTACTAAATGTTTGAGAAACTGTAATATACACCTTTAAAAACTTCTCAAATACAGATTAAGAAAAGTAACCAAATGTAATTTAAGATTGGCAAGAATTCAACACATAAATAATAAATAACTATTCCAAACATTTTCTTGATAAGCATTTTGAAACAAATAATTGAATTTTGGTATTTAGTAATATATTGTGCATATCAATAATAAAAATAAACATGCCTATTCCTTCATATATGGTATATTATTTTTTCTAAATTTCTTAAGAGTGATAACCCTGGATAATTGACTTTGTAGCAAATTATCGCTTATAGCAAAACAACCTTTTCATATTTCTCTACAAAATACATAATTAGAAAAACATTATTGTGTTTAACTTTTATATTTTGTATTTTAATAAAAGTTATTAAATTTATTGAAATCATTTTGATTAAAATGTGATTAAATAAAGTATCTTTTTGCATGATACTTCAAATTTACGTAACAAGAGATTGAGACAACTAATAATTTAAATAAGTTTATAGATATCAAAGTTTGTATATGAAAAGGTTAAATAACTTTAGCAAAGCTCCAGTAAATCTACATTTACTTGTTTCTGACAAAAGCGACAATGTTACTCTTTGCATATATAAAAAGCAGCACAAAGCAATTAAGCTTACCTATTCCAGGAGAAACAACACGTTCATAGTGATAAGGGTTGACACAGACAGAGTCACATTTGAGATCGAACGCAAATTGGCAATATTTCACATGTTTTAACTCATTTTTGTGTAGATCAGGCCACCTCCAAATTCTTGCGTAAATGACATGCGGAAAGCCTTTTCGACCAGCAACTTGAAGCCTTCCATCTAATGTCCTTTGTATCGTTACGCATTTACTGGGGTGTGCCCCATTAGTTGTAATAGCTGTTATTAAACTGTCAAGTTCATCTCTCTTTTCCTATAAATAAATTATAAAAAATAAATTATAATTCTTAATTCCAATAGTTTACAGTAAATATTTGAAAATATTTGATTTTGGTTGGGAATATAGAAACCATTTGTTTTTTTTTTAATTATCTACTCAAAGAATTTAAGTTTTAAAGAAATTTTAAATTTATTTAATAAGATTAAATAACAGTAAACATAAATAAGGAAGGATTATTCAATATTATTAAGTCACATAGAAAAAAAAATATAATACATACCTTTAGTTTTTTCACTAGAGATTCAATAGCACGCTTGCTAAAGCCTTCACTCTCTCCACCCTGTCGATGGCACATTAGAGAGTGAACTATGCTCAAACAAGCATCAGCACTTGTTGGAGCACTGGGAGCCATCCCAGTCATCTCCCTCACTACAAAGACGATTTCTGAATTAGTATTCATAACCATAATATAAAAAGCTTTTGAAAACTGGAAAGTTATATATTATTATTTCAATTGATTTTAACCCTAGATAAAATTTCTGACTATAACTACAATTTTTGTTGAAACTAGAGTTTATGTGAAGATATTAACTCTGTGTCATATGTAAATATAGGCTACAAAGTTAATAACTTTCCCTGAGTATCAGTTACTTTAAATTTTTTCTATATATATTGAGGAGTCTAATAATAGATCCAATAATAATAGATTCTTATAACTTTAAATAACTATAATCCTAAAAATTGAAATTCATGTTTGTACTTTTTTATCTGTAAATCTATTCATAAAAAAATTTAAAATCTTTAAACATAATCAATATTATTGAAAAACCATGAAAAGATACTTTCCAAAAACAAAATCAGAATTTATATGTTTTAGGATTTCTTATAGATAAAAACTAATTTCAAATTTTACGATATGAAACATTAATTTTGAGAAAAAAATAATTTAAAATTGAATGTAATACATACAATGCATAATAATTTTTCCGATACCTCAACTTAAAGATAGAAAATCCATTATGAATTATTATTTCCTAAACTTAAGGAAATTTGATATTTAAATATTCAAAAATATACAAATTGTACTTTTTTCAAATGCTGAAGATGCTATAAACGCAAGAATGATTTATTCCTACTTCATCAATCGCTCATTGACTCATCAAATCACAGTGAATAGTCAACGAAAACACAGCGAGGTCTGTCCTATTGTGTTTGTTTACAAGATTACAAATTTCCTTCTGCTACATCTTACTCTGTACATGGTACTTCCTGGCAACAACAAGAAGTGAAAAAAGTGCACTAGTGCAACAATACAAGCCAACAACACAACAACTCCCACTGTGTATTCGTAGCCAGCCATTGCACATGCATCGCTGGCAGTACCAGTCTCTCAGCTTGCTGCACATGCAGCTCAGCAACAACCTCCCTCTGAGTTTCCTCCTTCCCTCTGCACTTGGAAAGAAAGAGAGGGAGAGAGAAGGAGAGAGCAGAGAGTAGCGGCCTTGACAGCTGTAAGTACGTGTGCTGGCAGCGACGCGTCGCTCTGGCAGGCGCACGCTCCGTTATCACTGATGGTACTCACGCTCCGGGTTGGGAGGCTGCATCGGGGGCGAGGGGTAGAGATGACCTCCCCCGCCCGCGAGGCCAACCATCTCGGTGAAAGCCGTGGCGGCAATCGTCGCTGTCGTCGTTGTCGCCGTGGATGACGATGCACAACGTTGCTGCTACACTGCTGCGGTTCAACCGCTGCTAGCTGCTGCTGTGCTCCTCTCGGCTGTAGTCGCCTACCACCCCGAAGCAGCCCGCTGCTGTCGTCCGCGCCTACGCCGCCACTACAACACCACTGGCACCGCTGATGCTCCTCGTCGACGTCGTGCCGCTGCTGCTGCTCCTCCTCCTCGCGTCGCCTGCGGGTGAAGCCGAAACGCTCCGGCCCTTTATTCTCGACCATCTAGCGGAACTGTTTTAGACGGGGGGGCCCTTTCTCACAGTTTTGTTGTTGCCATAATATGCTCTCTATTGCGCACTCGCTCCCTCGCGCTCTACACTCGCGCTCTCTCCTTCTCACTCACTCGCCTCGCTGCTGCTGCTGCCGCGCTGCTGCTGCGCTGCTGAACCTTTCTGCGTGCTGATCTCTTCGCCTATACCTCGCGCAATCTTCTCTGTCTTGCTCTGCATATACATATATATACGTCTGACTGTTTTCGAAGCGAAAGCTGCAGGCTCCTCCGTCTATATGCTTTGTTGCGCGTGTGTGCTGTCCGCTCGTTCGCTCCCTGCACGCACGAATCGAATTCTCTGTATTTCTATCCCCCGAGAGCGCGAGAGAACGCACCGCGATCTCTGTATGTCTGTCTTGCTCGCTCCTCGCGGAGGGCACTGCGCTGTATACGCGCGCGAGCGGGGCAAAAAACACGTATAGGATGTGATTCCGTGCGGCGGCGATGTGGTAGGATAGAGGCTGTCTCTCTCTTGCTCTCGCGCGTTTACATGTGGGAGGATGCACGAACACGCGCGCGGGCGCACTTGTGCTGCGAGCACAGCCAGTGTGTGTGTGTACATACGGCGTCGCGCTCGCGCGCCCACACACGTAAACAGTGGATAGTGACGATCAGCAGGGACGAGGAGGACGTCGGGTGGACGGTCAGAGTGAGGACACAGGTTATACGCGGATCGAGGTCGAAGTACGCATTGGTATCAGCAAGTGCAGGGATATACACAGCTATAGTGGCTGCTGGATGAGAGAATATGTGCCCATTTTATGATTAATGATGAAAAAACAATAGTGAGATTGATATATGTAACGATGAATCGCACATAACTATTTATTTAGTGTGATGTATAGAAAAAAATGATAATGTTTAGTGATAAGTAGTATATAAGTTTAGATATATATATTTTTTGAAATATTATCATATCACATCGATTCTGTGATAAATGTTACTTATTATAAAAAAAATTCAAATCAATAATTCCCTTACCGAACAATTAAAGCGAATCTAAAATTATAGCATATGTTCGTGTAAGCAACGTAACGCAAGATTTATTATATAATTCATGGCTATAATCACTGCCAAATTTTGCAACAATCAAATCAGTCACAGACAATGTTATTAAAACGTCATTGAAACGTGGCAAATTTAGATAACAGCAACTATATGTATGATGGTGTCCAAAAAAATGTTGATTTTGAGAAAAACATGATCTCATCATACAAAAATGGATGAATAAATAAGTTTTTCAAAGATTTTTTAAATATCAACAAATAAGTAGCGTATAATATAAATTTGTGTCGTTCGAACATTCCTGCTTAAATCATCAAGGATATTTTTGAAATCCTGAGTAAAGTTTACCAAATCGAATGAGTTTTTAATGCACCTGAAAATCACAAATGCTCCGATTTACATGTCGGAGCAAAATCTAAATATATATATATTTAAATACAGAAAGAATCCCTAATCGTCCCAGAGTCCTTTTAAGTACTCTGATTTTCATTTCGTAGCAATATCTACATTTCACCCTATCGTTTAATCCACACGTCTACAATTTTCTTATTTAACAATAAAAAATCAAATCTAAATATTTAAATACAGAAACAATCCCTAATCGTCCTTGAAACCCTCGAAGTACTCCGATTTCCATTTCGGAGCAAAATTTGAATTCGCGCGTCAACCGCGGGTCAACGGTCTCCTTGACTGCCGTGGCGCCCAGTTCGTCGTCCTCGCGCCCAGTCAGCTGACGGGAGCCACGACCCTGTGCTTCGCACTTCTACTACTACCACCACCACATTCTCACTCGCTCAAGTATACCTATAGTAGTAGTGAAAATTTTCGCAGATCGGAGCACAGGTCGCTGCTCCCTGAAGTTGGCCGCGCTTGACAACAGAGACAGGGAGAAAAAGAGAGCCAAAGCCCGCGCGCGCCATGGTTAGCAGCAGCAGAGTGCGCGCGGCTTGTCAACTGTCAAGAGGCGCGCGGATCGTTTTTCAACCGAGCTCACTTCTCTCGCTCTTTCTCTCTCACCCCTACGCATTTCTCCGTTATCGCTTTCTTTCTCTCTCATTCACCCTTGTCGATACACACATACGCACACACGCACACAGATTCGCCGCTCCTTCTCTCGCAGGAACAACAAGGGGGATTTTCCCACTCTCGCGCTCTTTCTCGTTCCTTTTGCGCTTGCTTGCGCGCACACGTTCTATTTTTGCACCGCGCCACCGCCGCACGCACAAAAGGCAGCTCGCACTATATATTCGCGCTCCTTTCTTTCTCTCCTTACGCACATTCGACGCTCCCGCGCGCGTGGTATATAGGGTGGAGGAAAAATCATCGTCATCCCTTGGTGGGGGCGAGGAGGATGAGGGAGAGAAGGATGAGAAGATGAGCGGGGGTGCACGAAGGAAGAGAGAGAGAGAGAGAGAGAGAGAGAGAGAGAGAGAGAGAGAGAGAGCATAGGCCTGTTATATCATTGATTTCGGAGGCTAAGTAATAGCCAGTGTGGCTTATAAAAAAGACGGCACGGGAGAAAGATCCTTTATTCTTATTTCGTTCCCCTGCGATGCGTTTTCTCATGTTAGCTTTTATACACTCAGAAAAACGATCCTCCTGTCTTGAAATAAAATTTCTTCCGAAAAAAATCTTGCGACAAAGAAGGATTCCTCCTGCGCGAAAAATCATCATGCCGCTATAAGAATATTGACTTCTAGTTGCAAGATAATTTCTCCTTCTATAGGAAGATATCGACGGCTGAGAGGAAGAAGAACGTATCTCGGCGCGCGGGTGAAGAACGACGTATCTCGACGCATGCATATACTGATACTGGCCGAAAAGCGCCGAGATACGTCGTTCTTCATGTTCGCGGCGAGATACGCCGTTCTTCATCCGCGCGCCGAGATACGTCGTTCTTCATCCGAGCGCCGAGATACGTCGTTCTTCATCCGGGCGCCGAGATACGTTCCTCTACTCAGCCGTCGATATCCTCTTGGCCCTATTTTTAGCGGAAATCCTCCTGCAACAGGCAGATTCTCTTTGGTACAAGAAGAGATCGTGTTCTGAGTGATAATTAGAAAATGATTTTACATTTTGGAATGCGCATGAAATCATACATGCTTATACCTTTTGATATTTTCGGATTATGATTTTCGGTAATTAGTTTAATATAGGTATATCATTTATTAAAATTCTTCGAATATAGAGAAAAATTCTGTTCATTATAAAAAATAACGAATATGATCAAACTTAATGTCAATAAAAGTTTATTTTTAGAATGCCTGAATTATAAAAGTGTCGATAAAAGTTTTATCGCATTACGAAATTTCTACTCAAGTATATATAACATATACACATAAATGACTCTTAAAATTGCAGGCATAGAATAATTCCATGATTCATGCTTTATGCCTTTGGGGCGCTGCTGCATCCTTTGATTTATGGAGCATCATCGTAGAGCAGGATTCACCCCTGCGCAGTTATTGCGCCTGATTCAGCCATCAGCGATATGGACCGATTTCATTTCGGAAAGCATTAAGCTCACGAGTTATTATACGGAGTAAGCCTTGGGCGACATTATAATGTGAACGAATAAGAGGGACATTTCGCATAATTTATTATTTGTACATAAAAACGCATGGACGTATAAAAAATAGTATAACAAAAGTAAATGATGTTTATTTTCATATAGAATATTGTTACATGAAAGGGATGCTGATGTATATACTTATCAGTAAGAGAGTTCGTCTGATGTTGCATTAGCAAACTAAAGTTTAATATTGAAATTCTTTATAATTAAAATTA
Organism: Torymus auratus; assembly: GCA_900474315.1. NCBI lineage: Eukaryota > Metazoa > Arthropoda > Insecta > Hymenoptera > Torymidae > Torymus > Torymus auratus. The sequence continues at coordinate 88 of UXGD01002960.1, read as the reverse complement.
TTACTTATGTTGACTGTAATTTACATTCACTGATAAGAATTTTTCCATCGGTCTTACAGTCTTATAAATTAAATTACTTAATATTAAT